>CALYCR020000533.1:0-13450 GCA_944470395.2 Schistosoma turkestanicum
TGCAGGCGTAACACTAGGTGATTTTGTCTTTCTTGTATTTCTACTTATTTGAAGCTACAACGTAGAACTTCGTACGTACGTACATCAGTTGAAGTTGACATACCACATTAGCACAAAGATGTGCAATTGTCAGTTTAAATCCCATGGTGGTACAGATAGTAGAAGTATTAGTGTTAATAAAGAAGATTAGGGTTCGAAGATACTACTCAAGAAGTATAATTCAGTGAGATAAGTTTAGAAAGAAAAAGATAGATGTGGCAAGGAATTCAGATTAGAAAGAATGAATGCACGTGCGCTATTGAAAACGATGTTGAGCCATGTCATTCGAAGTCTCTAACCATCGGTTACTATCATCCCGCTGACACCAACCTGGTAGTCTACACTTACTAACATAACTTAGTCCAACTGTTAGTGACTTCATGGATTTGTGCCATATTTTGGTCTGATTGCCCCTAACTTTCTCCCATCCTGCTATTACTGCAGACAACACTGCTGTTCGACGTATTCGGCGATCACAGTTAGGCGTGTCCCAACTACTTCAACTGATAAACATTCACTGCTTCATCAATTGATTTGCCATCCTTACCTAGTACCCGTTTCCTAACAACAACAATGCTTACTTGGTGTTCCCAGTATATACAAGTAATACTTCGAAGACACCTATGGTCGACAACAACCAGTAAGCTACATATATCCCCTCCACTCAATGTTGGTCATTTTATGACTCACTGTTACTTATTATGCTTTAGTTATTTATTTATAGTTAATCGGGAAAAACTGATAAAATTTTAAATCGACATAACTCAATCATTTATCACGTACACATATATATTCATGAACTCAGTTTTGAGTGACTTAGTGTGTGTGATAACTAGTTACAGTACTCGAGTGAATCTATTGCTTAATAATGAGTGAATGTGTTAGGATATTCACCAAATATCTTAAGAGTGCTATTTTTGGAAGTATAATCCTATTGGTCGATTTCTATTGGTCAAAATTAGGATCGTTTTGACTGCCAAGGTCAAATACTTCAATGTTGTCTCTGATTGGTCATCCGGACTATCAATGTCATTTCAAATGTTCTTTCCTATTGGTCGTCGTCCTAAACTGTCAATGTCAAAGACTTTGATGCTCTTTCCTATTCGACCAAAATGTATAAATACGCACTATATGTAAAAGACTTCATGATTCCGATTCCATTTCTTCCTGCCTACCTATCTTCTTTACTCAACCCAATAAACAACTCCATCCAACGGTGTTGCGTTCTGATATTAAATAGGAGATTTGGAAATAGTATTTTGGGTCGTATTGGGATATTTGAATTTGGACGCCGCTAAGACTGAATAGCTAGCTATACGTAGCAGCATTATAACAGAATGTTTTAACCACCAATTTATACAGTTGTCCAACAAATATTCAATCTGATCAGATTATTTATTAATGAGAAGGCATTAGAGTAAAGACTGTAAAAAAAATAAAACTCACGAATTCATAAAAACACTAATTTCCCATAAAAACACTGTATCTTCAGACATCCACTTTTCTTCAACTGATACTTCATTACGTTGTGATTGATGACCACCACCACCACCACGTCGCCCACCACCGAATTCTGTATCATTATCATCATCATCATCATCGGAATTGTACAATGAACCACGACCAGAACGACCATAAGAACGAAAGTTATTATTACGTGATTGTCGCCGATTTGAACAAGGTATACCTACACGCCAACCTTCATCTACAGCTGGATCATAATCAGGATCTTTACCACCTTGACCATTTTTTTGACCTCCACGTCGACCTTTCCGCCTGGTAGTTGACTCTTCAGGTTCTGGAGAATTATGAAGAGATGAACCTTTGGCAGATCTGCTCCTATTAGATGCATCTGTAGTTTTTCGTCTACGATTAGAATATGAACGAGCTGGATAAGTTGTTGTTATACGAACTTTATAATTGGCTTGTAGCCAAAATCGGTCCTGTGAGTAAAAAAAGATATTAGAATCTCAACACATTGATAATAATCGTTTCTGAAAATCATTTAAAAAACATCTGCACTACAAAATAAAAGTCAGTCAGTCGGTTACAACGTAGAACTTCGTACGTACGCACGTACATCAGTTCACATTGCCATACCACAATATCACAAAGATACAATTGTTGATTCAAATCCCATAGTAATAGAAATAGTAAAGGTATTAGCAGTAATCCAAAAGATGAATGATCGAATATATTGTTTGCGACGTATATGCCAGAGAAATCGATTAAAAAAGAAAAAGACGGCCATGAGAGAACACAAAGAATGGATACACCTGTACCATTTCAAACGATTTTGAGCCATGTCATTCAAGGTCTCTAACCATCGGTGACTTTCGTCTCGCGGACCCTGACCAGGTAGTCTACATCTATCAACATGACTCAGTCCATTTGTCAGTAACTTCATGGATTTCTGCAATGTATTGGTCTGGCCGCCTCTAGCTTCCTCCCAACCTATGCCTACACCACAAAGCATAGTTTGACGAGGCAGTAGGTGATTGGGTATTCTTAATACATGTCCCAATCACCTCAACGAATGTAGTTGAATTACTTTATCTATTTATATGAAACCCTTACCTAGTACTCGTTTCCTAACGACAGCATCACTTACTCGGCTGTCCCATGATAAAAGAGCAATGCTTTGGAGACATTTATGATCGAAAACCAGCAATCTACGAATACGTTCTACTCTGACTGGATATGTTTCACAGCGATTACACTCGTCCTCAGATGAACAAACGGATATCTTGCCTGCACCATAAGTTACACAAGTTGGCAAAAAGCCAATCGAGCCTTCTGTATCCGTGCTGAGATTTCATCACACACCAAACTATCAACACTGATATGAATCCCCCAAGTACGTGAAGCGATCGACACACTCAACTGCTTCACTCCCCTATATCACTCTAATTTATGTGCCGATACAAGTCAATCCTGCAGCATGTTAGGATATTCATCCAATATCCTAACAGAATTATTGGTCGATTCCTATTGGTTAATTCCTACTGGTCTGTTTTATGGTCGTCCTACATATCATTGTCACGTGCTTCAAATGTTGTTTGCTATTGGTCGTCTTAACTGTCAATGGTCACAGACTTCGATGTTGTTCCCTATCCGACCAAAATGTGTAAATACGCATTATCTGTAACGTTTTGTGACCACAACCAAGACCCGGTCCCGGATCCCTAGTCCGGGATCCTGATTCTCTTCTGGATTCGGACCTCGTACTTTCTGGGTGCTTGTAGAATACAGGTTCTACTTCAAATCACGTCTTCTTATTTTAACAAAATATGGGGGTTGGGATAATCGGATTAGAGTAGCATGTCGTATCGCCAGATCCTCGATCCTCGTTCGTTTTCTGACTAGATAAACCCGTAATAGTTTAAGCATACCAGGTTGACGTGTTTACGTGAAGACGTAACACAGCAACATTTTGTAAATTAAAGAAAAAAAACAACTTACAAGAGGTTGAATTTCAACTATACGTCGTACGCTATACGGTTTATTATCATCATGTTTTCCGGGAACGTTACTAACACCACCGCCACCACCAATAACATCATCGTCATCTTCATCATCATCATCATCAATATGTAGAGTTTTTTTAAAACATGGTCGTCCATTCGAGTCATGCACACAAAGATCTTTATCCGGTTCCATTAACATATCATCCCATCGAATACAATGCCATAATGTACGTAAAAGTAAAGCAATATTAGCTAAATCCAATCCGAATGAATAGCTATTCATATCTTTTTGGCAATTGTTAATTCGTATTTGACTAAGACGAAAACGCCAACATTCTGCAAAATTTGGCCTTGAACTAGGATATGACCAATTGATCTATGAATAAAAAGCATAACAACAAGAAATGATATAATATTTTACATATATATATATAGTAGTAGGTAAATAATACTTGTATGATTGTGTATTGTAAAAATCTTATATGAATAATAATAGGTAAGTGAAAGAGAACACAGGTGAGGGCAACCGAATTGTATTTAACGAAAATTACAGAGTTACTCAGTAAAATAGGGAAAAACCATATCGCATAAATCGTTCATTTGCAAAATATCAGTTCATCATAATATCGAACTGGACTGTTGTTCCTGTTGCAAAACATCAACAATCCATCGTCACTTACTATTCATGCGTTTCATACACAAATTCCATTGTGTTCTAACTCTTCCTTTCTCTTGATCTTCCCCCATCTTCGGCTGCCAGACAATACGTTGACGCTCACGTCATATACTAATTATAAGTAGCTCGCACCATAGCACCACAAGTTACAACAAATACATGGGAAAAAAACAGCAAAAGTTCGCTGTACTGTTTGGACTGTAGGAAAGTAGGTGATAGGCTAAGCGAGTATTAGATATATATGTAACATGTGCATACACTAAGATGCTGTCCATTTGAAGTTGAACGATTAGAAGTCAGAAATCAATAATGAGGCATGTTATTGAGGCAAGTCAATCAGACAACTAGTCAGAGCATCAGTTAACATGCCCTTGTTAGGATCAAAAGGACGATTATCCGTATACGAACCTCTGATTTATGCACAATCAGACAAACAGAAATAACATAGAACTTGGTAAGTCAGTTGCAACGTAGAACTTAGTACGTATATACATAAGTTCATGTTGCCATACCAAATTAGCACACACAGACGCAAATGTTAGATCAAATCTCATAGTGATAAAGATAGTAGAGGTATTAATGGTAATGAAGAAGACTAGGGTTTGAAGATATTATTCAAGAAGTATCATTCAGTGAGGTAAATTTAGAAGGAGAAAGGTAGAGGTGCTGACGAATCCAGAAGATTAGGATTTGAGAGAGCACAACGAATGGATGCACTTGCGCCATTGCAAACGATTTTGAGCCATGTCATTTAAGGTCTCTAACCATTGGTGACTTTCGTCTCACGGACCCCAACCAGGTAGCCTACATCTACCAGCATAGAACTTCGTACGTATGTACATCACAGTTCAAGTTGCCAAACCACATTAGAACAGAGAGAGAGAGATCAAATTTCCAGTTCAAATCCCAAAGAAGTAGAGGTAGTCGAAGTATGAGCAGTAATGGAGAAGATTAGGAATCAAAGATATGAATCGAGAAGCAAATCCCAGTGAAACAAACTTGAGAAAAGAGAAAGACAGAGGTTATGAGGTATTCAGAAGACTAGAGAATTTCAGAGAAGACAAACAATGGATGGATGAGTCTGCGACATTGCAAACAATTTCGAGCCATATCATTTAATGTCTCCAACCACTGGATACGATTGTCTCGAGAACCCCAACTTCGTAGTCTACACCTACTAACAGGGCACAGTCCAGTTGTCAGTGACTTCATGGATATGTGAGGTGTTTTGGTCTGGCCGTCCTCAGCTTTCTTTCAGACAACCCCCTACATCAGACAACATCGGTAGTCGAGGTGGTCGGTGGTTAGACATACGCAACATTACAGTTCGATCTGATAACTAGACCTTCTTAATCACTTTTCAGTCTTTTCATATGCATAAGGGGTTTGCTGTACTGCAGTCAGTGTATAATAATACAAGAACCGAATCGGACCACAGAAAACAACCATCGGTAGGCTGTTAAACATTTCGACCAAGTTGCCAATAAATCTGATAACACATAGCGTGCTTTTAGCGCATAGAAAGTGTGCGCTTAACAGTATACAGTCAAACAACGATCTGTAATAATCAACTCTATACTACTTTTATTGTGTTTGTGAAGTAGTACAAGAGAAAATACTAGAATAATTTTAAGACTGAGCGCAAGAAGTTCAGGTATAAGAACAAACCTCGTTTTTTTTGTTTTTACTTACATGTGAAAGTCGTTTCTTTTCAACATCATAGCCAGGAAGCTCACGTCGACCAGCATATAGTATAGCAAGACGTAAATTATGAGGATCCAATCGGAATAAAGAGGATTTGGGCAGAATCTAAATGTGAGTCAACACAATAAAGAAAAATCAAAAACAAATTAACTACAGTTTATCATCTTACATTACATTCGATAAGTACTACCTTCCTCTCTCTCTCTCTCACACACACACACACACGAAAAAGTGAAATGTTTCATATCGAATATTAATACATAAAGGTGAATAGTACAAGCAATAAGGAAGGATTTTGGTCGTGAGCAAGTTGATCACGTCTGCTACTACGGGTATGAGGGCGGATGTCACTTCTTGGGTGACCACACCGTTGAAGGGTGCTTCTTAAGGACCCTGAAGAGAAAATAGGATTAATGTTGGTTTTAGAGATCTAGGTGTGTGAGCACAAAGTACAACAAACCACTGCTTGAGGCCGGTCACATACGGCCTTTTGATAGGTTTTTAAAGTGTCAGCTACGCTCTTCAAAACGCCTTACTGCCGGAGACGTAAATCCGTGAGGTAAGGTGAGACGAAACATCTCTAACACCTTTCTTCCTTGTGAGAAGGCAGCATCGTTGCAGGAGCTGGTTGTGTGAGGGGAACACAATACAGCTGTCAAACTCCGTTACAGTCAGCAGTACAACTTCGCCTTCAGACCTTAAGTTGCTACTTTTACTTTTACCGTTCTCCAATCAAGCTGTCTGATATGGTAGAACCTAGAGGAACATATGTTTCGACCAGTATAGTTATATAACTCTGTAGGATGATCACGACAGGCGAACCCAACTGATAACTACATCAAGGTAGCAGCTGTGGTCGGGGCAAACAACAGTGTAAAAATAAAGAGAAACCGACTAAGAAAATTTTCTCGTCAGAATTCTCTTTACTTTTATTTATTGACACAATGGTGTTAACGTTAAACAATGATATGTGTTTATGATATTCTGAAGAGTTAAAATAAGCCTCCTACTGTAGTGAAGAAGAACACAGGTGAGGGAAACCGAATTGTATTTATCGCAAATTACAGAGTTAATCAGTAAAATAGGAAAACCATATCGTAAACGGTTAATTTGCAAATCTTCAATCCATCATCAATCCATTGTCTGACATTGCACTATTCATGCGTTTCATACAAATTCCATTTTGTTCCCACTCTACTTCCTTTCTTGATCTTCCTCCATCTTCTGCTGCCAGACATTACGTTTTCACTCGCGTCATATACTACTACTTATAAGTAGCGCGCACCACACTAAGTGTGGAGACTATGCAAAAACAGTTACATCTAACTTTAGGCAGTTGTCTCTTAGGAATTATGGTTACATTTCTAGGTCTTAATCACCATCTCTATCCAAGTCACCTAAAACAAAATACATTACCATAGTTTGGGTAACTGTACTACTTCATATGCCTAACAAAACTCGACGATCACTTGGCAACGTGCCTCAATATATCTGATCTATGCGTTTTTCGTAACATCAACATTTTTCAACAAGTTACGTTTTTTTACTGGTTTGTTTAAACACGTCATTCATGTGTAGTAATTCTTGCATCATCTATCCAGGCAGAGGATACAAAAAAATTTTACGAGCTATCACTTCACAAGGTTTGAAAAAGAAAACAATCCGAGATATCTAGGTGGCTAAAAATCTGCTGAGAAAAAAAATGAACTGCTAACTTCCAACCGCCAAACATTAACTTTGTAAAGGGAACTTGTTGAAATATATTCAGTACTGATAATTTCATATTGTACTAAACATCCTGTGAAATGCAGGAGTAGTGGATGCGGAGTGCTGACGAGTCCAATACCAGGACGAAACAGCCGTCCAGTGCTTCCAGGTTTCTAATGGTGTTGGTCTAACTTCGATTGATTCATCATTTCAAAAATGTGTAACTTAACAATCTTCACAACCCCCAAATACGTTATTATTATTATTATTATTAACAGCTGTAAAGAATTCTCGTAAAAAAAGATACTTTACAACATTAAAATGACTGACCGAATGTTGTCGCTGTTCACCGCTGCTGGGTTGATCTCGCATTATAGAATTCGGCAATGGCCATGCATAAGCATTTACATATGGTAAACTTTGTGGTAACACAGTTGTTGTCGTCGTCTGATGAGCATCCGCAGCGGCAGTAGCACCAGTAGTACTTGTTGTATGATAATCTTTATCAGTTTTCTTATGATTATTTTTACGTAGAAATTTATTGACAAATGTTTTATTGTTCAAATCAAAATCTGCATTATTACGTAATGATAACGAGTATGGAGAACTAATGACTGGTGAACCACGATCGACAATTTCTTGATAAGTGATTAATTCCGACTTTAATGAATTAATTTGTGATTCCAATTCTTGTGCCTTGATTTAAAAAAAAATTTGAAATAATGAATACAATTAGGGAGAAATAATGTTATGCACGTCAATTGATATGCTTGAAACAACCATTACGATTTCACCTTAGTCGAGAGTGAAGACAAATGATTCAGTGATACGATAGGCTACTATAATCCAAGAGTCCCAAGGGCCCCACTTAGTAGAGGAAGAAGTCTTGACAAGACGTAGAAAGTATGTTATACAAGCACTCAGAAAATCGAGGTGTACAAGTACACAAATCGAGTTTATTTATACAACATGATAGAAACATCCTTGGGAGAGTCACAAAAATAGCCTTCTAAAATAATACATCAACCAGTAACAACAGTCAAGGATTTTCCCAGTGAGAAGTGTAATCTCAAGGTCAACTAAGCAGCTTATGCGCGAAAACACGAAGAAATCCAAAATTACGACCTTAATCAAGTGAAATTTTAATGGTCTGTGTTAAAAATTCGAACTAGGGCTCACTAACACTTTTAGTGGGCCCCTTGATCTGACTTTTAATTTACGTGAACGATCGAGTATGCATGCAGTGAAATACATCTTCTCTTCAGCTTTTGTATATCTGTATACCGCGTTTATTTGACAGTGGTCAGACGAGTTTATCTCAGGCAATTGTTCACACAGACAGAAGTGTGAGAATGAAAAGCATACAAGCAAAGTCGTACAAGCGGAGTCGATAAGGTGAGTCAGCCAATTCAGTGCAATAAATCATGATTAACTATTTGTAATCAGATAATAATAATAATAATCTAGACATGTAATAAGCGAAGTAGACAGTGAATACACAATCAAATAAAAACAATCAAGGTTATGAGCGAAAAATTGACAAGATCGAAACTCAAAGAGAATGGATTGACTAAATTGTCCAAAGGCTGCAACAAAACCCTATGGGCTCGACATCTTTGTGAATACACTACAAATTCACATCGTTCAAATTACGAGTTGATCTTAGTCAGACATAACTAGTGAAAACCTGGAAGCACTGAATAACCGGATAGTCTTAGATAGGACTCTTCCGAAGTGTGTGCTCACGACCCCGCATCCGTTATTTGAATTCAGGATATTCAATTCACGGATGTGAGGCTGTGGAAGCGTATTGTTCAGAAGTCTGACCTTACTAAGACGAGACGACCATCCATCGCTTTCATGCTTGTCTAAAATGAGTTTGTGGTTTAAACTATGAATATTCGACAATCTTTACAAACTCATTAAATATGAATGTTCAACTTAAACAAGCTATTTAGATCAAACGTGTTTAACCATTTAACATAGTGTGAATGTTAGTAACTAGTCATTCGCTATGTAGGCACAGATCGGTAAAGCAAGGGCAGAATTTCTACAATTAAAGAACATCTGGAACTCAAAACAACTGTCTATCAACCAACACCGAAGTCAGAATGTTCAATACAAACGTCAAGACAGTTCTGTTGCATAGAGTGGAAACTTGTACAACCACGAAAGCTGTTATCCACAAGATACAGGTGTTTATTAACAGTTATCTACGAAAGATACTACGCATCAGTTGGCCAGACACTATTCCGCAACAACCTACTGTGAGAGAGAACACAACAGATTCTGGTTGTAGAAGAAATTAGGAAAAAACGCTGGAGGTGGGTAGGATACACATTGAAGAAAGCACTCAACTGCATTACAAGACAAGTCCTCACTTGGAATCCTCAAAGTCAAATCAGAAGACAAATACCAAAGAACAAATCACGCAGAAAATCGGTAACAGACATTAACAGAATGAACAGCTACTGCTTAGAACTGTAAAGGATGACCCAAGACAGAGTAGGTTGGAAAATGTTGGTCAATGGTCTACGATCTATAAGGGATAACAGGCATAAGTAAGTAAGCAATGTCAGACCTGACATAATTATGCATCGATTCAAATTGGCACACAATATTAGTACAGTAAGACTGTGGTGCGAGCTACTTATAAATAGTATATGACGTGAGTGTCAACGTAATGTCTGGCAGCAGAAGATGGGGGAAGATCAAGAAAGGTAGAGTTAGAACACAATGGAATTTGTATGAAACGCATGTATAGTGACAATGGATTGTTGATGTTTTGCAACAGGAACAGTCTAGTTCGATATGATGGATTGATATTTTGCAAATGAACAATTTACGATATAGTTTTCCAATTTTACTAAGGAACGCTGTAATTTTCGTTAAATACAATTCGGTTGCCCCACCTGTGTTCTCGTTCACTACAAGACGAAACTGTCAAGACAAATTTCAGGATAGCAGTATTACTGATAGTAACGAAGCCTGAACATTAGAAAAAAACACGATTCAGGAAGAGAGAATCAACCGACGGGATGCATACAAATAATTATGAGACTCAAGATATCAGTAATAACAAAAGCAAATACACTTTAGTCATCGTGGCCAATTCTGAGCCCTAACCGTCCAACGTCTCATCCAACCATAGGCTATGAATATCGTTTAGACTGCCCACACAAACAATCTCCAACAAAACAACATGACTCTGGCGCGAACACAATCAATGACAACTCTTCATGGAGGACAATTGACTGATTGTATTTTTTTTCACTGACTTTAGATAAGATGTGTTCATATCAATAAAAAAAATGTATGAATTATAACCTACCTCAGATCGAATTGAAGCAATTTGAGCATTAATCATGTCTAATTTAACATTGGCTTCTGTTACAGCACGATCTAAAGCTAAAGTTTCTTCATCCACTACTAACGGAGTTTGTAAACGAACAGCACCACCACCACCACTGCTAAATTGTCTAACTAGACCTTGATAATCAGAAATTAAGAATTTTGATTCATTAGTAGTATTATTATTGCTACTCATTACAAAACGTGGATCATCATCGATTAGTGATGATGATGATGATGTATGACGAATTTGTTGTGCTTTAGCTAAGGTACGTCTACCTTGATGTAGATCTATTAATCCTTGTGATTCAGATGTTATTGGTCGAATAGATGGTCCAGTTGATGATGATATGTATCGATTGAAACCACCTGATTTGAGAAGATGAAGATGAAAAAAGTATATGCAAATAGGTAGTGATAAACAAAACAGGATGTTACACTACAGATTGTTGGAAATATATTATTCGAATAACTTCTACTTTTGATTATCGCATCCAATGAATTTAGTTACACACCAAGCAAAGATTCAAGTTATATTCTACGGTATTCGGGTAAGTGATACAATCCCTGATTGACAAAAACGAAGTGAAAAAAGAATTTGAAACTGGCTCCCTACTTGACAATTGTTGCCCAGTGATTCTAATAGTTGAGAGTTCACTGCGAGACCTTGGATCCCGTTTCTGTAGTGAATCGGAGATTTTTATGCTAGAAATGGATGTCGAATTCCCCTCTAATTTATAACGGAACCTTCCCACGAAGTCTCCTCTTCTCTTAAGCCTGTTACCCCAAATGGAGTATAGGCCGCTGACTAGTATTCTCCAACCTGCATTTTGTCCTAGGCCTCCCTTTCCAGTTCTGTTCAATTTTTGTTCATTCTTCTCATGTCTGTCTCCATTTCTCGGCGTAATGTGTTCCTTGGCCTTCCTCTTTTCCTTTGACCCTCAGGGTTCCAAGTGAGGGCTTGTCTCGTGACGCAGTTAGGTGATTTTCGTAGTGTGTGTCCTATCCACTTCCACCGCTTCTTCCTGATTTTATCATCCACTGGAATCTAGTTTGTTCTCTCCCACAGTACGTTGGTGCTAATGGTGTCTGGCCAACGAATACGAAGTATTTTGCGTAGACAACTGTTAATGAATACTTTTATCTTCTGGAAGATGACTTTCGTAGATTTCCAAGTTTCCTCCACATACAGTAGAACTGTCTTGACATTTGTATGCGAAAATTCTGACTTTGGTGTTGGTTGACAGACAGTTGTTTTGAGTTCCAGATGTTGTTCAATTGTAGAAATGCTACCTTTCCTTTGCCGATCCGCGTCTTCACATCTGCATCAGATCCACCCCGCTCGCGTCAATGATGCTGCCCAGATATGTAAAAGTTTTTATGTCCTCCAAGGCATCTCCATCAAGAGAGATTTGGTTGGCGCATGTTGTGTTGCATCGGAGAATTTTGCTTTTCCCTTTATGTATGTTGAGACTTGTTGCTGCTGAGGCCGCCACCAAACTGGTCATCTTCTCTTGCATTTGTTGTGGCGTGTGCGTTAGAAGAGCCAGATATCATCTGCCAAATACAACTAGTAAATTAAGCTAATCTCTCTCGAGATAGAGAGATAAAAAACTTTCCAAATAAATTAAAATCTAAGTTGGAATCCGTTGAAAACTATAATTGTTACGCCTGCACGTAAACACGTCAACTTGATATACTTGAACTATTACGAGTTTACCTAGTCGGAAAACGAGAGCGAGGATCCGGCGACACAACATGCTACTCAAATCCGATTATCCCAAACCCCATATTGAGTAAAAATAAGAAGACATGATATGAAGTTGAGCCTGTATTCTACAATCCTCCAGAAACTATGAGGGCCGAATCCAGAAGAGAATCAGGATCCCGGACTAGGGATCCGAGACCGAGCCCTGGTCCTGGTCCTGGTCGTGGTCACAAAATGTTACAAATGATGCGTTTTTTACATTTTGGTCGGATAGGAAACAGCATCGAATTATGTAGAATTGACAGTTAAGATGACCAATAGGAAGTAACATTTGTAATGACATTGATAGTCAGGACAACCAATAAGAAACAAACATTGAAGTATTTAACTTTGACAGTTATAACGACCATAATTTTGACCAATAAAAATCAACCAATAGGATTTGACCAATAATAATTCTCTTAGGATATTGGATGAATATCCTAACTATCATCAAATTAAAAAACACTTACCACAAACCAACTGTCTAGCTGTATTCGTAGCAACCAAACTAGCAACTGATGGAGTTCGTACAGTCGATGATTGTTGTTGTGCAACAACAATTTGTGAATAATCATTCGTTGAATTAATTGGTAAAATTAAACTAGTCAATGGACTACTACTACCGCCAACGGTGGTAGTAGCAGCAGCAGCCAAAGTACGTCTTAATATAGCAGGAGGTGGTTTACGAGGCAATATTGGTGGTAGCGATGATGTAACAGTAGATGTAGTTGTGTTAGTAGCATCTGAGGATACATC
>CALYCR020000534.1:0-13456 GCA_944470395.2 Schistosoma turkestanicum
ATCAGACACCAATAATAGCTTTAAATCCACTCATTGTGGGACAATAACAGTATGGATTTCCTTATACACTAGAGTATTTCGGTTACTATTGTATAAACTAAACATACGTGTCAATGAAGCTGGATTTTATATCTATAAAACAATCTAAAAAAATCTTACTTTTTAAATGGAAGCATTAGAAAATTTCCACGATAAACGGAAGACAGTTGTTGAATATAACACCATTCTGTTGTGGCAAAAAATGATACAGCATGACGTGCTAATGAATTGGAAACAAATAAATCAGGCTTAAGTGCAGCTTGTGGAACAGCACTTCCCAACGATCGACGGGAATGAGGAATTTTAATTACCTGAAATACATGGGAAGATAATTAATTATACACAAATAATATCAAGAAACATTGCAATCGATCCTCATAGATTTAATTTTTATTAGTAAGACAAACAAAACAAATGATGAGAACGAGTACAATCGATATTAATACATGAAGCTGTACGAATTAAACATATTAGAATGCATCATAATTTGATAAACATTTACAGTACTAGTGAGCAACAGGAATATAAATTTTATTACCACGATTATGAAGATGTCAACATTTGGAGAGAGGCACAGGATACAGTGGACAGCCAGGATGCAACTGGACGATCTGGACTTCACAGATGATCTGGCTCTTCTGTCGAACACGCAACAACAAATGCAAGCGAAAACGACCAGTGTAGCAGCAGCCTCTGCAGCAACAAGTCTCAACAGACACAAACAGAAAAGCACGGTTCTCCGATACGACAGAACATGCGTCAACCAAATCACTCTTGATGGAGATGCCTTGCAGAACGTAAAAACCTTAACATATCTGGGCAACATCATTGACGAGTAAGGTGGATCTGATGCAGATGTGAAGGCGTGGATCGGCAAAGCAAGGACAGCATTTCTACAATTGAAGAACATCTGGAACTCAACACAACGATAAACCAACACCAACATCAGAATTATCAATACAAATGTCAAGACAGTTCTTCTCAATGGGGCAGAAACTTGGAAAAACTACCAAAGCCATCATCCAGAAGATACAAGTATTTATTAACAAGTGTTTACGCAAAATACTTCGTATTCATTGGCCAGACACCATCAGCAACAATCTACTGTGGTGAGAGACAACAAACCAGATTCCACTGTAGGAAGAAATTAGAAAGAAGCCCTGGAAATGGGATAGAACCCACATTACGGAAAGTACCCAACTGCATCGCAAGACAAGCCCTCACCTGGAATCCTCAAGGCCAAAGGAGAAGAAGAAGACCTAGAAATGGAGACAGACATGAGGAGAATGAACAAAAATTGGACGGAACTGAAAATGGAAGCCCTAGATAGAGTAGGTTGGAGAATACTGGTTAGTGGCCTATGTTTCGTTGGGGGTAACGGGTGTAAGTAAGTACCACGATTATATAATGAGTTAATTCTTGGTTAACCAACAAGCCTGCTGCATATGCACGGCACTGCTTTTTAGGCAACACAAGGATTCTCATAAAAGCCAAATTCGCGATCACCCCTGCCCCATACGGGAACGCACAAAATGTCTAGATTGGTCTGCAGACGAGTGGATGTCCAAAAAACACGCACATGAGCAGTGCCGCCCGTTCAGGCACCTATGAATCAACTCGATCCCTCCGAACAATCCATTACCCACAATCCCCACTCGGTAAGGGCGGCAAGGCGGGCTTTCCCAGCTAGACCTGACACCCCGAAACGGATTACCAAGCCACCCAGCAGCAGTTCTAATCGTCTGGCCTTCAACGGCCTTGCACTGATACAATTGTGTTGCACATTTCAAATCTGGATCTCAGTATTCTGAGTTGATAAATATTTAGTCGAGGTTTTACGATGACTACGACCTGTATTTCCAAGTTTGTTACAAGACTCAAGCTATTACAATAGCGTAACAATATGCAGCGAATACAATGATGACTCATATAGGGTCAATTTTGTACTTAAAATATAAATGTCTACATTTTCTATGGGCACAGCAGTAAGCTATTGCAAGTAGTAAATATAAACTGAGATCCAATAAAAATTTTCGAGGTTGCGTGTACTTACTAATTCTAACGAAAATTTAGACTACAAAATGAGGAAACAATATTAGGTGGCTAATTCTATCAAAATCAAATCAAACACACATCATAGATTTATCACGGGCACTGTTTTATAAGTTTTTCAATTCGTTAAAAATTTGATATCGAAGACAAAAAATACGTATTGACCAACATACAGAAAAGTAAAGTAACATTTCGTTCTACTTAAAAATATGAGGTGTGACCCATCCATCGAATTAAAGTTATAATGATGAGACTGCAACAATTATTCGCTTTAAAATGCCATAACTGGCTATGGTCAATAAATTAGATGGGTGAATACATTATCTATGAACCATGTAAGAAATCAGAAACTTTAGGACTCAATAACTGTCCACAAAGTGATAGTCGACTGGTTAGTCTTTGATGAAAATGTATATGGATGAGATTTCATCATTTTACATTTGATACTGATAAAATGAACTTGAAGCAAGCAAAATAGTTATAGGAGATTTCAAAAACTCACACACTTCAAATCGTCTTGAGGAAAAAGTAATGTTCCCGAAATGGATCATTAAACTATTAGTGCCTTATTTTTTTGTAACATATTCTTCGTAGTCAATCGGCATAGGAACAGACGAACACCACTATAATAAATTAGTTTATTTGTATTAAAAGTACAAACCATTGGCTCAGGGAGTTCAGTTATTTCCCACCGATGAACCATCTTTGTATTTGACAGTTTGAGGGTTTGGATTTATATGCTGGTGTGAATTTTCTTTTACCAACGCTCATCTTAACATTTAGCCCTAATGTACAAAAATCAAACCGGCTAAGTAACGCAAACATTTGTAAGTTGCTGGAACATTTCGATTTCCAATGCGTTTCGCGCTCTCGGTGGCTTCACTTCAGATAATTTATGATCTTTTGAATTTTGGACAGTATACACAACTTACACACACTATTTGTTGGGGCAACAACTTAATTGCCTCCTGTAGCAATCAACAACTCGTGTCTTCCTCTGAGAGGAACAAGCAAACAAAATAAAAAAAACACCAAACTTTGTGATGCGGATTCCATTCCCAGTACTTACAAGGTTACCTTTGATTAAAAGGGATAATAGGTCAGTCAACCTGTGTTAATCCTTCACACATGATTTTCCTGTGAAATCTGAGTTTTCCTCTAGAATGCTGACTGATTGGAGCTGACCCACTTGTTAGAATAATGCGTTCGCAGCCACTGAACTACTCGCAGTGGAAACGGAATCCTAAGATGGGTTTGTTTGATCATGGCTTTCGGACCTTATTGAAGTGATCTTAGATATAATTATGTTCTGTGTGAACACCAAAGATTAATCATACTAACACTCGAACAGTTAATAAAGATATGGAAGGCCAAAATATGTTCAGCCAGAATTGTACGACTAGATAAAGAGAAAAGGTTTAAAACATTTTAAGCACTTATTGCAGGGGATTTCAGGAAAGACCCTGTTACTAACATATTTCTCGCACGTGCGACAGCATCTTCAGTTAGCCTCAGCTATTGGATCGGCTAACTAATTTGTCCAGGTGAGTTTGGAGATCAGGAGGTTTGGCCTCATTAAGAAACGTTCTCCGAATTTTGACGCCGTCTGTAAATTAAGCAGCCTTTTAATTCATTGATGTGAAAAAAACGGTATGGATTTCAAGACCGTGCTTTGTGGGTCCCATTCGAATAATGTCCCATTTACCTTCATATTTAGTCTTCAGCCACGAAGGAAGTTTTGGTCTATTCGAGTGCACCAACGGTTATTTTAAAACTCGAGAGCTGCGAAATCCCTCGGTGAGAAACCTTATGAAATGAGTTGTTGAAATCTATGAAAAATATGCCATCCATAATCTTCAGCTACTGTTTTATACTCTGTCACAATTATTAGGTTTCTTTAACATGAGTGCTTATTCCGAAACCCCTGATAACAGGTTGCATGATCCGATATGACTTAGTAACTTAGTTCGAATTATTTTTTGGAGTAATTTACGTTTTATTTAGACACGTTCCTTCTCTTGTTGTACTTAAATATATGTCTGATTAAAGTGTTCTTCTAATCATTAGGGAGTTGAGCTTGGAAAAGGGGCATACTGAGTGATTCTACAATAATTATAACTAGGGTTGACAGCAACCATAGATGAAACCATTCTGGACGTAGTGACTTGTAAGGTCTGAAGTTAATGACCTTTCATAAACCGAATGATTTACTTGCACTGGCTTTATGTTGTTTGTGTCCCGTTCCAGGTCTTTGATGTTCTTTTGACAGTAGTCCATCTGCTTGACTCCACTAATCCCAATCGTTTTCATTAGTCATTTGTGGATTAGTATATTTTGTAAATTGTGTGACAACTTTTCGTCTCACGGCAGCGAGTGGATTTGTTTGTCACATGAGACTAGGCGTAAATCAAATGACATCTCAACAAGTTATTTTTAAGCTCTACTGTTGTACTGTCTCTTTGAAACTAAAATGAATTCTTATATATTCTTATCGGCCTAACGATCTTTGTGCCATCCGAACATATTGGTCCCGTCAATCTGATTTTATGGAGAACGTCATTAGTGAAGATCAGGAAGGAGGGTGGAGTGAAGATGGTCCCCGTCAAATCCTTGACGTGTGAACTTTCCGAATCGTGTCCGCCATTTAAACCTTGGAATGAAATCACTGTTATTTTCGTAGTTTCATATTTAGACATGCACCTCAAGGGCTTCACTAGGTCAAAAGACTGCATTCACTGTCTTGTGCTGGTCCCAATACGTTGTTGCACTATTTCGTGTTATGGGATTAGTATTTTTAGACTAACCTTTCCTAGCTATTGTTGAGATTCATCAACGATGTTTTCGACGGTATGCTCATTCATCAGTCCTTCCATTACTTTCGACAGTACAAACAGTAATTCAGCTGGTCTGCGGCAGTTCCACTGCTGCTGATTCTAGTCTCTTAAGACTAGAATATAGTGAGTACTTGTAATGTAAAGCAATCCAGTAAACCAAATTTACCGTAAAAGTTAACGAAGTTAGTGCAGAAATAAAAGTATGTTTCTGATAGCACATTTACTCCATGTCAGTGAAAGGTACAGTTTTGATACAGACATCTTCGGAATAAATAAGTACAAGTAGAGAAGGTGCTCAGTAGAGCGCCTGGGTGGTTTGCATAACTTAGGTGTAAGTTTGTGAGGAAGTGTCATTTGGAAAGCGCCTGATATACGCTGTGACCTCAAGGTTTGAGAAAATAAGGTGCATTTTTCGTGGGAGCTCTATGGATGTACCACTGCTGGTCGGGTTCTGAGAATGGACAAAATAGAGATGGAGAAGAAAGAGAAAAAACAGCTACGAAGCGATAGTATGTATATAGCCTAAGCACTGCTTAATCTTTCATGGTGAATTAGACAACGCTATGGTAAGTCAATATTATATTCATACTGACCACTAAAATTAAAATAGTTATAATGTAGTCCACAAATTATGGAGTAAAGCAATGCAGTAAGAACGGTTGTGAAATGTGTCAGGTGGATAGAAGAGAATTTGAAGTAAGAAGCTGATTGTCTGTACACTGAAAACAAATGTTCAGGAAGAAGAGTGAAGTTTGAAATAAAGATTGATAATTATATTTTGCACTGTCTAACATTTTTTTATCGAATACCAACTTCTAAGTCATACTATTAGTGCCTGAGACAGCAGGCTGAGGGTTGTCTTGGCAGAATATCGAACTCAGCATATTTTGGAAACGTTAGTCTAAGATGTAGCAAGCGTATAAGTGTAACCCCAGTATCAGAAAAGAGCCAAAGGCAAACAAAGCGTTCCGCCCCACAAACACGGGGGTGGATTGAAGTCAACGCCCGCACCATCAATGTATTCCGGTCAGTAATTCCACTGTCCCTCCTTTAGTGTTGTTAGGCTCATGTAAAATGATTAAAAGATACTTTTTTATGTTCTACTCAAGGGTCTGTATTTCACATCCTGTTGAGAAACCCTATATCTTCAAGTTCCTTTCACAAGCTATTCTGTCTGTTACAACTTATAAACAATTGGTTAGGCACCAACGCAATACAGTTGAGTCATCGTGACAAAAGTACGGGTTTTCAAACAAGCTATAAGGATATGTCTTTAATGATATTAGCAGAAAAATTGAGGGTTATTATAGGTATAAAAGGGGCAGTAAATAACAAGATGGCATAAATGGTGGGCCAACAGAGTGCTTTTGAGAACAGTAAAACTGAGTGCATTATTCGCACAGCCTTAACTTCTCCTAACATATCTCCAATAATTTTTCCCGAATGAGAAGAATGCTTGGTTTCATCTTTCGTAACTTCCTTCATATAGAATACAGAACAGTTCTCTACAAAACATGCGTAAGACCTAATGCTGAATACTGCTCTTTCTTATTTTCTAACCTACGCCTGTCTGATATGTTGAAGCTTGAAGGAATACGAAAGAAATATACTAGCAAAGTCCTAAATCATAGCTCACCCATTGACTATCCAACCCGATGTATTGAACTCGGGCTTGCTCCATTATGGAAAAGAAGGCTGAAGCCCAATCTGATCCTTTACTTTAATCTCCTGCGCAAGTTAACATATTCCTCCTCTAGTTTAGTCCTTATACATGGCCCATAACCTTCGAGATAAAGTATCTACGGTCAAACTTCAGAAGTATAGATCCAAAACTTGAGGAAACTTCTTCCTCTCTAAGTATGCACTTCTATGGAATAGGCTTCCCTCAGAAATACGCATGGCAAGTGGGTTACATGAGTTTGTTCAACTTCTTAATGATGCTCTCAGTTGCAGTGACTCTTCTGCACTCGTGAACTCACTCGCACCCTGCTTTCATATTAATAGCTCTGCATATACTTTAAACATAATGAACTCAGTGCTGCGTCTTATTTAGTTATTTTTACCCTCCCAAGTAGCATTAAATTTTTTTATTTGAAGTAGAGAGGTTACTCTACTCACTGCGTCGATCGACACTGTTCAACTGCAAACTGGTTGATTAGAACGCACTCTACTCACCTGGGCGCAACCTTATCAACACTTATATCTGTGTGAGTTTCACAATGCCTACTATCAATTCTACTGTTCTCACTTACACGCTATTGACTTACCTTGATCCCTTAGTGTTATCTATTGCTCAACTTTTAACCGTGATACTCTTTATATCTCCTGCTTAGCTAGTTAAGCAGATCTCCCCCACTACATTCTAAATGCTAATATCTTGTCTGAAAATCCTTACTATTTCTCCACAACTGTTAACTGTATAGCATTGATGCCTAGCCAATAGTTCATAAGTTGTAACAGCCAGACGAGTTTGTGAAAGGAACTTGCAGAAATAGTGTTTCTCAGCAGTTTCTCAGCCACTTCAAACCACCCATGTTTGTGGGGCAAAACATTTTGTTTGCTTTCGGCTCTTTATATTGATGAGACGACTAATCAGTAACACTGAGGTTGCTCTTATACGCTTGCTACTTCTGTGGTTCATGTTTCCAAAACTATGCTGAGGTCGCTATTCTGTCGAGACACCCGCAACATTCTTACTCAGGCGCTTACAGTATGACTTAGAGGTTGGCATTCACTAATAATAATAAAAAAACAGTTAGACTGCGAAATTTTGTCCATCAATGTTTTCTTTATACAAACTCTACTCTTTCGATTTCAACGTACACAAATCCAGCTTCTTACTTCGACTTCTCTTCTATCTACCTGACACTACGCAACTCTTCCTTCTTTTTTGCTGTACTCCTTTATCTTTGGTTTATATTCTTATATTCCCATAATTTACTTTAATTTAAGTGGTCAGTATGAATTTTATCTTGACTTACTACTGTACTGACTACTTCAACATGACAGGTTAAGTAGTGCTTTGGTTATATATGTACACTTGCCACACTGCTGCCTTTTTCTCTCTCTCTTTTCTCCTTTTCAGAACCCCATTCACAGTGGGAAATCCTTGGCGACTCTAGGGAACATGCACCCTATGTACATGACTGTCTGGATCACAGCTCGTATCAAGCGCTTTCAGTTTGACCTTTCCCAACAAATTCACTATTGATCTCGGCAAATCGCCAAAAGAACCTATTGTGCACCTTCCTTATTTGTAATCTACTATTGAAAATGTGGCTGTATTATACTGTTTCGGTCAGTGACATGCGGTAAATATGCTATCAGAAAATGACACTTATACCTAATTTAACTGCTATAACTTTACAGTAATTGTGAAAGCATTTGTGACAATTCGATCTAGCCTGTAAACTGGCATGACTCTTGTAACGTAATTATTTGAGAATAGGTATATTATTATTATGATGGTAGGCAATATGAAATTATAGGTGTGGATAAATTTATGTCCTGGACAGTAGGGTGTGTTCTGATCAGCTGAACACTTGAACAGTATTGGTCGACCCAGTGAGCAATCTGGCTTTTTTAAGTAAAAACTAGAGAGATTTGTATTAAACTAGGAGAAAAATATGTTACCTTTCATGGCAGAAACAGCTCTGAATCTGGTATATTTTAAAAGTGTACAGAGCTTAATAATGTGGATGCAAGATGTGTGTGTTTACGCTTGCAAATGTATCACTGAAACCGAGCGCTTCTTCAAGAAGCTGTACAAACTCATATAGCTCACCCAACATTCGCACTTATGAGGGAAGGCTATTCCATTAGTGAGGAAGACGTTCTCTCGAGTTTTCGATTTATACTTCCGAAGTTCGATACCTTTTCTCGAAAGTTATGTATATCTGAGCCTTGGATAAGGACTACACTGCAAGAGCAGTATTTGAGCTTGTGCAGAAGCTTAAAGTAGAGGATTGTATTGGATCTAAACCTTCTTTTCTATAGTGGAAATAAGTCCAAGTTCATGTTAATGTGTAGGATAGTCAATGAGTGAATAATGATTTAGTATTTTTCGAGTGAATTCCTTTTCATTCCTTCAACCTTCAGCAGGTCAGATAAACGCAATTTGTAAATAAGAATGAACAACACTTAGCGTTACGCCTTAAGCATGTTTTAGAAAGAGTTGTTTTGGGTTCCCTATGAAGAAACGAAACCAAGTATTCTTCTCATTCGGGAAACTTTATTGGAAATATGTTCAGAGAAGTTAAAGCTGTGCGAGTAATACGCTACTAGATCAGGTACTGGTGTGAGTTTAGGCAGTACATTCCTGTTGACAGTGAGATTAATTTTGGCATACGTTTCTCTGAAACACATCCAGCCACATTCTACAGTATTAAGTTCTAAGTTTCAATGCTTACACCAGTCATCTACATTACTGAGTTGATACTGGAAAGTGTGCGTGGTAATTTTAATGTCAGATTTCTTAGTTTTATAGATCACTTTTAGATCATCAGCATAGAGGTAGGTTTTACCAGTGTTGAAGGATCTGTATATGCTGTTGATGTAGATTGTGAAAATCAGTGGACCAAGGAAACTCCCCTGCAGAACACAAAATGTAGCTGGTAGTGGTGTAGATTTAGTGGAGTTAGTTTTGGTTATCTGGTATCTGTTTATGAGAAAAGACCTTATCCATTACAATAGGTGGTCAGTAATCCAGAAGGACTGAAGCCCGTTGATTAAGCGATTGTGAGGAACCTTATTGGAAGCCTTTCAAAACACGACACGATCACTAGTTGATTTTGATCGCGTATGCTGGTAACCTTTGGGACATGTGGTGCATGACCTTGTTCTAATGAGAAGTCAATTAGACCTTCCCTGATTAAGTTATCAGATCATTGATCTTTTGTCACTTTCTTTATAACACGTGAGATAACTGGGGAGAGAGTAAATGGTCTGTAGTTTTGGAATGAGTATTTCGGCTCAGATTTGTGTTCAGTGACAACGTGTGTTAATTTCCAGGTCTCAAGTTATAAACCAGGCTCTAGGGATATATGTAATGTTTCAGAGAGTTCAAGGCTATTAAAGAACGTAGGCCAGTCAGTTCTGAGTTAGAAACTGGAAGCTGTCCCAGTCAGTATGTTCATAGTCTCTGTACTGAAAAAACGTTATTGTTTTGGATTTGTAGCACTTTTCAAGAAACAGTAGGATGCAGTGAACCATTTTTTTGGTCTCTGTTGTGCAGCATTTCGCAGACTGCCATAGATGTTGGTGTGACAGTGTGACAAAATACCAAGTCCAGAATGTTGCCGCTTTTGGTAGGCAGGTGCAAATGCAGTTGCCAACCATGAAAGTCTAAGGGACTAAGTATGCTTTCGAAGTGTACTGAACCAGAGTGTGTCTGCCAGTTGATTCGAAGGAAGTCGAAGTTACGACAGATAATTTTGCAGCCAAATCAAAGAGTGACAGCCCTGGCAAACGACTCGCTAATAGCAATATCAATCGATTGCTGAGCGTTTGGAGCTCGATATATGCATCCAGTCAGTATTTTTTTCATTCATGGGGGTGTACAGTGAGCAATATTGAATCGGGCACTTTATTAAGAACAGTAGTAACAAAAATTTCAGCTTTGATGTTTCTAGATACACAAATGAGACAACCACCACCATTTTCAGAGCCTCAGTCACCGCGAAAGTGTTCGAATGAGTCTATTCGAAGGTATAAGTCTAAGATACCGGAGGACAACCAACTTTCGGTAATCCGGACAAACGAAGAGTTGTTTGAAATTACCAGAGGGTAGGTGAGTCATTTTATTGATTCCAGACAGGAAATTTATTAGAATTAGCGTCACACAGGGAGAGTACTTATCTTTTAGGGAAGCACGATGGGCATCTCGTGAGTTGTTTGCTATCTAGTGTGCAGAAGGGGAGGAAGTAAGAATAAAGGTTTTTATATCTGTTTGACTGACTTGTGAACAGTGTAGTTAGTGGGAGAGAGGTATTCAGAGATCGATGTGTCGAGAGAAGCACGTGAGGCAGAAGATAATAGATAGCTTTGTTGAAAGTTAGCTGATGATTCCCAAGTGACTGATGGAGAAATCGCGAGTGAGCATAACGATGGATCTTTCCCAAGATCGATTGGATTGGGAGAGGTGGGGTATATTGGGTATTTTTCAGTGGTTCTGAATTCGAAAGAACGGTGGAAGAAGTTAGATTCGCGCCTTTCTCAGTTACGAGACAACAAAACAGCAATTTTTCTGAGTAAGAAACGGTTCTATTATTAATTAATTAATATAAATAATTACCTAAACAATATTACACTGTTCTTCAAAACAATTTAACGCAGTGTGGTTACAGTTCTGGAAGAGTCCTTCCGTATAATTTCAAAATTCAAAGTTCACCAACTAAGGTGTCAAAGTCGATATGGCTGACTCCATAATTAATTATCAATTTAAACAGCATAATGCAGTTCTGTAGAAAACATAGAAACTCAAATGTAGGCACAAAAATAGAAACTATAACAAAATACAAATATTAACATCACATAATGGGATTAAACAAAGTACCAAAATTTAGCACAGAAAGAGTCAGTAAGAACATATTATAAATATGTACATGGAGGGATTTTCCGGAAACAACGCATTTAAATTGGATTCTCAGGGTAGGTCAAATCGGCGAAAGATGTATGAGGTGGTTGGTTGGAATTATCAGACATAAAAGTATCAAACTTAAAAGAGGTTGATAGATGCACGGACTGATTGTCATCCATCCCATCATAGTATGTAGAGGATGGCTTGAAGGAGGTGGGAATATCTCCCTCAACTGCTGGATATAGCTAAACAACTCTGTTGAGGTGGTAAGCAGTAAAATGGGTGAGGCATATGTTTGGGAATAGAGACCCAAGAGCTGTAAGAGATATTTCGGCTAGGGTGGTGTCGGGGAACACTAGGCGGATCCATAAGCAGGCTAGCGTGATGGGTTCTCTGAGTAAAATTTTGCGCAAGTGAGGGGGGAGTTGGCTTTGGGTCAGAAATGGGGAAGTGCCTCAGTCTGGAGTTTAGGTAGGTATTTGAGTTGCATGTGTCCTGACTCTTAGGAGTTATAGGGTTTATTTTCAGGAGCTTAGTAATTTCCTGAGTCGGAGTAATAGTGGGCGAGCTTTTTTGCTGACTGGGTTTGTGGAGTGATGTCGGCAGATGGTTGAAAAGTGCAGTGGGTTTCCTGAGAGAGAGTAACTGCTACGTCGAACCACTAGGTCTTTCCTGTTATCTTTAGAACAGTGTTGATGCATTACAGAGGTGCCACTGACTTGTGGGTCAGAGGTAGATGGACATTTTAACTCGGGACAAGTCGCATCTCTTTTATTTATTGAACAGATCTTTAGACTAGTGGTCTCATTGGGTCTGTTCTCGGTTTTGGGAGGAGTAGAGGTAGGTGTTGCGGTGATAGTATAACGATTGTGATTGTAACTATTACTAGTGTACGGATTGATCTGCATAGACGGTCTGCTATTTGTGATTTGGAGTTGTATTTTTTGTTCTGTCACTGATAATTCTACTCCTATTAAAGCGCAGAATGTGTTTAGGTGGTAACTGGCTATTAGTGAAGTCATTAGCTGAGCAAGTAGGAAGATCAGAGTACCAAAAACATGAATAACTGTTCATGAAAAGTTTTTTATCCACTTTTGTAACCGATTTGTATCCTTTAGAGGTTTCGCATGCAATAAGAAAAAACTGAATTTTTTTTGAGATCAACGTGACATGTTTTTGGAGTTATTTGTAAGTAATGTTTGTATGATATGGACAGTGAGTGTTCAGACTTAAAGTGATAGAAGGAAATCCTCTAAAGCTAGGACTGAAGTAAATATTCCTAGAACAGTAAGACTTCGAACTCACCACTCTACTTCAGTGTCATTGACCACGAGAAAGCATTCGATAACATGGACAGGAAAACACTATGGAGGCTTCTTTGGCACTATGACGTGCCTGAGAAGATAGTCAACATCATATGAAATTCATATGATGGATTGAAATGCGAAATCGTTCACAGAGGACAGCTTACAGACTCGTTCAAAGTGAAGACCAGTGATCGAATGGATTATGATGACGTCAACAATCTGGACAGAAGAACGTTATCCGATCGACAGCCAGGATAAAGCTGAACCATCAAGACTTCACAGATGATCTGGATCTTCTGTCGAACACGCAACAACAAATACAAGACAAGACGTAAATCAACATTATTACTAACAACTTGGTTCTTCTGAATTTCCTCTATTCATTCGACTAACTTCCAATTAGTTATCTCACCGATGAATTGTCTTCATTAACCTACATTAGTGCAGGTGTTTAGTTTTTGTTAAAAACGTCTGAGTAAACATACCTTTGTTTTATCCATAAACGTATGTGCAAAGCCGTTGTTCGGCTTTGAACACGAATGTTTCTGTTCCGCTCCTCGTCCCGTTTTCTTTATTCCTCTTTTTTTTCAGAACCTTATTCCAATCCACATATATTAGTGTGGATATTTGCAGTAGACTTGGTTACC
>CALYCR020000535.1:0-13450 GCA_944470395.2 Schistosoma turkestanicum
TTTGAAATGAAATTTATTGGAATACAACATCAACGATTGTATTGTAATATTCATTTTTTGAAAGCTTTGTTTTTGAGAATCCCTCCATGTATACATTTGTAATTTGTCATTATTGATTCCTTCAGTTGTACATTTTGTTAGTCTGTTCGATTCCATTTTTGAGATGATATTATTTGTATTTTATTATAGTTTCTATTTATTTTGCCTTCACTGAGTTTCTATGTTTCTTTCTGAACTGCATTCGTGTTGTTGAAAGTGATGCTTAGTCTTGGCGACAGCCGTATTGATTTGTTCCTCGTTCGATTGTAACGCTTGTATTGACTTGAATTGTGCATTTTGATTGTGAATTGAAGTACCCTTCCACAATAGGAAACACACTCTGTGTTATCAAACAACCAAATATTATCTGTCAAATGAATCTGATCTATCCAGAAAGGATAGAATAACATTTATTTGTTGTTGTTGATTTGAATAACTGAACAATTGTTGGTGGAATAACTGAGTGGTAATATCTGTTTAGCTAATGATGTATAGTTATATTTATGATGAATAATAAAACCGTTACTTACCCAAATCACTTGTTTAGGATTTAAACTGGGCAAGACGCGTATCTAAACTACCTGGACACTTATTCCTCAGTCTAAACCTCAGTTTGGATCCTACAAGTATAGATGTCTTTGCAGTGCATATATTTATCAGTCGTTATTACGTGTAATTAGGAAGGATTTAATTTTGACCAATTTGGTCTCGTGTGCTGTTACGGGTATGAGGGCGCTTGTCACTTCCCGGCTGCCCACAACGTGGAAGGTTGTTTCTTGAGGAACCTGAAAAGAAAGGTAGATTAGCGTTGGTCTGAACGACCTGGGAGCGTGAACGCAGAGCCCAAGGGACAATTGCTTGAGGCCGGTCAGGCGCGGCCTTTTTATGAAGGGATTTTTGAGTATTAGTTCCGCTCTTATTAAAGCCCTTAGTGGACACTCTTACCGCCAGAGACGGAAATCCGTGAGGTAGGGTGACGTGTGAGATTTTTAGGGTCGACATTTTCTAACCCTCTCTTCCTTGTGAGAGTGCAGCATCGCTGCAGATGCTGGTTGTCCGAGGGAAACACCTTATTGCTGTCACACCCCTTTGCAGTCAGCAGTACGACTTCGCCCTCGGACCTTGGGTAGCTCTTTTAGTCTCATCGTTCTCCAATCGACCTGCCTGGCACGTTATAACCTTCAGGAACATAAGTTCCAGCCAATATAGCTCGGTTGGGTCATCACGATTGGCAAGCCCGACCACCACGTCAAGGTAGCAGCTTCTGTCGGGATGGTAGATGGCAGATCAATAGATGAAGTGGTGAAACTTCATCAGTTGAGGTGGTTGGGACATGTGTTACGAATGCCTAACCACCGACTGCCTCGACGAGCTATGTTGTGTGGTGTAGGAGTAGGTTGGAAGAAAGTTAGGGGCGGCCAGACCAAATCATGACAGAAATCCATGAAGTCACTGACAAGTGGACTGAGTCATGTTGGTAGATGTAGACTACCTGGTTGGGGTCCGCGAGACGAACGTCACCGATGGTTAGAGACCTTGAACGACATGGCTCAAAATCGTTTGCAATGGCGCAAGTGCATTCATTGTTTGAGCTCTCTCAAATCCTAATCTTCTGGATTCGTCAGCACCTATACCTTTGTCTTTCTAACCTTATCTCACTGAATTATACTTCTTGAATAATATCTTCGAACCCTAGTCTTCTTCATTATCATTAATACCTCTACTATCTTTATCACTGTGGGATTTGATTTGACATTTGCGTCTCTGTGCTAATGTGGGATGGCAACATGAACTTATGTACATACGTACGAAGTTCTGCTCTGCAGCTGACTGACTGTCTGATTACGTGTAAGTCGCCAAACATTTATGGATAATTTTTCCATGTATTTAGTGTTACAAAAAAGAGTGAAATCTTTTTTGAGGGTTTTACTTCTATTTCTAACAACCCCTTTACAAGCGTTTTTATGTCCAATAAGTTGGGATGCCTCAGGCTAATCTCTTCAACTGTTGGTAGGCCAACATCGATTGTGAGTTCCGTGGATGCTGCCTCGATGTTAGGTGGATTCAGTGGGGCTGGTCGGTTCAAGAGATCCTTAAAGTGCACTAATCACCTATTTCGCTGTTCTTCCGTGTTGCCAGTTACCTTACCATCCTTGTTTTCACTGGTCATTCCGGTTTACGATAGTTTACAGAAAACGTCTTTGTTGTATCGAACAACTGTCTCAAGTTTTATTCTCTTGCAGCCTTTTCGCCCTCATTGCCAGATCTTCCACATATGTCAGCTCTGATACTCTTCTTCACTTCATTGTTTGCTTCTGTGTATGTGGCTTGAGCCCCGGCTTTCTGTGCTCTTTTTTGACTGATGTTGATCGCTGCCCTCTTGTTTCTCCTTTCTTGAATTTTGTCAACAGTCCCAACAGGGATTCATTCCTTTGTGAGGGTGCTTCTTTTGGCCCAGAACCTCCTGAAATGCTGAAGTGATTGCTTTCCTGGTCCCTCTCCCTCTGTCCTCCATCACAGTTCCATCTCCGTTACGTAGATCGTTAAACGCTTGAATTCGTTCAGCTCGTCAGTAGTTCGAAGAAAGGCCGTATATTTTGTGTCCCTCCCGTTGTCCAGTGCTTCTTCAATTTCATCTTGGCTACCACTAAGCGATGATCTGAAGCTACGTCGGCTCGTCTCTTGGTCAGTATGTCACAGATCGTCTTTCTGAACTTCTTATTGATGCAGATGTAGTCAACCTGGTCCTGTGTAGTGTGATCCTGTGAAACTTATGTGGCTTTGTGCATGTGTTTGTGTAAAAATGTGGTGCCACCTGTAACCAATTCGTTGAGGGCACATTGGTTCATGATATCTTCATACCTACTGCTGTCCATTCCAGCTTTGGCATTTATGCTTCTGGTAAAAATGGTAAGATATTTGCTGTGTATTTCTCTACGAATGACCTCAGTCTCTCATAGGATTGATCTTTAGCATTTTCAAATCCATCAACTTCTCATCGTATAAGTTCTTTTTTTATTCTACTTAGGACTACATCAGTACGACTCGTTGTGTGTGGGAGGCTTTTTCTTCTCCATGTGCAGTGCACAACGGCACCTCTGCTGAAGCTAGTATTTTTTTTGTCCAACCTGTGTCTAATGGGTTTCACTGAGTCCAAATACCTTCAGGTTGTATCTTTTCATTTCTACAAAAACTTGAATGATTTTTCGGATCTCCGACAATGTGCAAACATCCCTTGTATCTAAATTGCTCTGGTTATCAAAAGGGGCATCAGTCTCTCTGAATTCCGAAGAGACTCGGCTTTTATCGTGAAACTCCATAACTCTTCTAAATGATGACCATCCAAATGCCATGGAAAATTTTGAACAGTTTGAATTATTCGTTCTGGTTAGCGTTTTTAGCTAGTTACTTCTGTACAGGATAGGATTGCCTACCCTATGCCCGACCCTCCTCCTTTACCCGGGTTCGAGACCGGTAGTAACCTTAGAGGGGTTCCATGTGGAGTTTAAAACATTAGCTATACTAGACTATTGACCCTCGAATTAATATCTGTTTATCTGTAAGGGCTTAAAAACAAAACTTTCTATAATATAGTCATTATCCTTTAACTTAGTTTGGTGATTTTTCTATCCCCAATACATTAGAATCGATAACCTGTCTAATAAGCATGAAATTCATTCTCATTGAATTTATGTAACAATTATTGATAAGCAGACATTTGTTACATGTAACATTATTTTGCATGTTATTATGTCGGTTTGAGTTTATAGTTGTTTTTATTATTATTATTACTTTACATAGTAGTTATATTTCCACTGGATTAATTAGTTAGTCGGATAGAATTTCAAACCGAAGGTGCTAACTACAAACAAAGCGCTTCGTAAACCTTGTTTAAGTAAATGTAAAAGAATCTCAAAAATGAATAAATACTGAAGAAACTACATTTCTTGATAAATTTATTTTCTGATCTATAAGTAAGTGAACAAATCACAGCAAATCTATTCGAAACAATCAATAAGATGTCATTGGTCCTACTTTCATACTTGTTCATACTCAATTGCATAGTTGGTAGAAAAATGGATAGGAATCATACAAGGTTGTCACGCATCATCAGGACTGTAGTTGATATTTATCAACCAATTAATAACCTAGATTTACACTTTAACCTTGATTCATTTCAAAAATAAACTGAACCGTGATTTGAAATCATCAAAACTAATCATCATGTTATGAATTATTCAACATATTTCTATGAATGAGATAAGAAAATGTCAATGACTTATTTGTTCAGTGAACAAATTAGTATGAATAGAATGGTATATAAGAATGTTTCAGAGCAGTATTTTATCAAGATATCAAGTTAATTAAGAAGTGAATTGTCATTTGAAACTATCACTGTCTAAATATATATTTAACATAGAATAACTTCAACTACTTTTTGTGATTCTAATCAATTCAACTTAGAAACAGATAACATTTCTAGAGTTCTATGCATAGATAAATGCAATTAACATGAAAATATTTAAATGATTTAAATTTCACTCCTACCATAATTGTAGCTCGAACTCCAGAATTAGATAATTACTTACTTACGCCTGTCACCCCCAGTGGAGCATATGCCGCCGACCAGTGTTCTCAAACCTACTCTGTTCTGGGCTTCCCTTTCTAGTTCTTTCCAATCTTTGTTCATTCTTCTCATATCTTTCTCTGTTTCACGGCGTAATGTGTTTCTTGGCCTTCCTCTTTTCCTTATACTTTGTGAGTTCTAAGTGAGGGCTTGTCTTGTGACGTAGTTGGGTGATTTTCTCAGTGTGTGTCCTATCCATTTCCACCGCTTCTTCCTGATTTCCTTCTCCACTGAAATCTGGTTTGTTCTCTCCCACAGTAATTTGTTGCTGATGGTGTCTGGCCAACGAATCGGAAGTATTTTGCGAAGACAACTGTTCATAATTACTTTTATCTTCTGGATGATAGCTTTGGCAGTTTTACAAGTTTCCGCTCCATATAGTGGAACTGTCTTGACATTTGTATTGAAAATTCTGATTTTTGTGATTGTTGATAGTTGTTTTAAGTTCCAGATGTTCTTCAGTTGTAGAAATGCAGCCCTTGCTTTGCCGATTCGTGCCTTTACATTTGCATCGAATGCACTTTGATGGTCGATGATGCTGCCCAGATATTTAAATGTTTTAACATCCTCCAAGGCATCTCCATCAAGACAAAGTTAGATAATCTAGACATAAATGCATCGAGAATTATGATTCATATTAGCCGTACTGCGAAATCAATTTTCTAGTGGCTAGGCAATTATTACCCATGTTAATGTTTATAAAAATATAGCTCAATAAATGTCGTGTGACTTAACAATAGTGATGACATTGTAAATTCATCCCTGGAGTTGGATCAATACTCCTGGACTAGACTAGCTCGCTATTGGCCACTAATAAAATAATTAGTCCATGTAAATTTATTCAATCACTGAAGTAAATAAATGATATCCTTGCAAAATATATAGAATCATTCACTGATAGAATAATAAATTCTAGTTTAATGTTTCTTCATCATTTGAAACGTGACACAAATACAGGTTGTGAATTGTAATTTAAAGTGATAATTTACACATAGACTGTGGGAAAATACATACATAAAATAAATCTTTTTACGTTATAATTCTTTCAAATTAACATTCTGTCTAGTTTAATTTTGACTTTTTATGTCTGTTTGTTTTAACATATTGAACTATTAACGAACTATGACAGTCTTCAATTGTACATTGAACAAAATGAATTGGCAGTATTCCACGTGGTTAAATTTTTTGATTTCAGTCATTGGACAAAGAAACTGAACAAAATTTATGTTGTTTTGATTTGATTTAAATTACTGAGTAACAGGAAGATTTTTTTCGTCATACGCATGAAAATATGAATTTTTGTAGCTGAAGTCAAACTTTTTTTTAGAAAAAATGAAGCAATGCTAGAAATGCTTCAATGAATTTAACCAAATAAGAATGACATAATGTTTCATAAGTGATTTTGTAAAAAGAAACCAGTCAAAATATTATAATACTGACGATCAGTTTAGTTGTTAATATTCTATTTTAAGAATAAATATGATTTAACAAAGGAGAGATATGAAATAAATTAGTTCTGATTACTGGTAAGAACCTAATTCGTGGAAGTTTCATAGGGTTAAGTGCTTGATTTTGAGCTACTTCAGCATACATTCATTACCTTGCTTGCTTCTGCTGACCAGACTATATTAACCATAGAAACGTTACACTTGCTCAACAACAAGAAAACCAAACGCTACCCTGGAATGACTTATATAAAGGTCAATTCAAATCGATCAATAGCTCAATCTTTTATCATATGATCTAGTCCGATCACGATCATGATCATCTACGAAGTTAAAAAAAACTGATCCGAAGAAGGAAGATTTCGATTGGGAAGTTGTATAAAATTGAAACTATAAATTTGACTTCAGTATACTACAAAAGTGATGTACGAACTCAAGACCTTCGGTCTCGTGCGTGAAAGCGTAACCTCTGCACAACTGGGCCGGCATCCAACGGTGTTAATGTCAAACTCTGATCAATTTAGAGATCTTGTGCGACCTCACCCATTTGTCTTCGGTAGTTACAGCCTACGCCCAACAGGGTTGAACTACATTGGTCACGTCTTCTCACTAGAACTCCTTGAATTTCCTCGGAAAGCTATTCATTGGTGAGCACATTTTATGATTTTTTCAATTACAGTTGTGGAGATTACTGTTTTTACACATTGACATCATCAATCAATCAATCAATCAATCATTGTTAGACCACCATTAGAAACCTAAAAGCACTGATCGGGCCGTTTCGTCCTGGTGTGGGACTCATCAACAATGCGCATCCACCTACTTCTTTACAGTAATAGACAGCTGTCACTTACATTTATTCTACACATTATTACTTCTTATTACTTCTGAAACTATTACACAATTTAAATTTCTGTTCATAATAATCAACAGTTTACTTTGCTACATGACGAAATCACGCATAGTTTATTAAATACTTTAAAACTTTTCCTAACTTACGTCAATTTAACTAACAAATATACATATATATATATAAATATATTTATTTTAGTGATAGTAATTTACAAAATTTATCAGTTCAATGACCTATTGATAGTGTTACAATACATTTTGCTTATTCTATGACTCCTTCCCTTTTAGCTCACAATTCTCTGCATACAAACCATTTACAACATACAAATAAGTACACAACATTAGTTGAGTGTTAGTTAGTCAGTTAGTTAGTTAGTTAGTTTGCTTTTTTTCCCAATTGAGTACACACACACACACAACACACACATTTTTTGCCTTGCATTAAAAGTACAAATTATTGATAATTGTATTTTGTAAATTTTTATATGAAAAGAAAATTTACTCTAAAATAAACAATGACAATCATCAAAAAGACGTCGTAAATGAACCGAAAATGAATAGATATATGTATATATATTTTATTCCCTCTGATTGTTAACATTTTTATTTCTTAAAGATGAGAAAAAAATAAAAATATTTCCCAAACAAATAAAAAAAGTGTACTGTTAAGTTATAAATAGTGATTATTTCAATCTCAAGTGAACAGTTATGAATGATAAAAACAAAAAACGAAACTGGCATTGATTTTCATAAGTTTCTGCATAGTAGTCGGTTTATTTAATAAAAACATATTCTAAAGGAAAGTTATACCATAGAACGAAATCAATCCAAATTACTATCTAATCAGTCGTAAGGGCGAATAAATATGATGGTGGAACTGTTCGAAAATGAATGGTCTTCAAGAAATGTTAAATATGGAATTATTAGAAAGATAAATACTACTAGGCAGAAATGTCTTGGTGAAAAAAATGATTTTGAAACACAAATTTTCGCAAATACTCCAATATGACTGAAATCATGAATTAGTCATTGTTAGACCACTATTAGAAACCTAGAATCACTGGAAGGCTGTCTCGTCCTGGTATGGGACTCATCAGCAGTGCGCATCCACGACTCCTGCATCTCGCAGGATTCGAACCCAGTATACCCGGTTTCGCACGCGAAAGCCTTACCTCTGGGATTTCGCTCGACTTCACTAATAACTAGCTTCGTGAGGAAATCCTCAAATTTCTATTGAGAAAATAAGACCAGTGATGTTCAACCCTGTCAGATGTAAGCAGTTACTTACCAGGTTTTTGATGGGTGAGGTTGCGCAATAACTTGGACCGATTAAAGTTAGACAGTAACACAGTCAGATGCCAGCTCACTGGTCTAGTGGTTAAGCGTTTGTACGCGAAACGGAAGGTCCTGGGTCCGATTCCCGCATGCATAGGTAGTAAGCGCATAGTGTTGATGAATCACATATAAGGTAGAAAAGGCCTACCATTGTTTGTAGGTTTCTAATGGTGATCTAACAATCGTTGTTTGATGATTTCAGTGATAAACAACAATCTCTGTAATTCTACAGTTAAAAAAACTCAAATATGAACTGTAAATGTTACGTTTCTTGATTTGTTCTTTCAGTTAGATTCTAAAACACTGCCTTCATAAGATATTCGCATTTTGTAGATATGTTTCAACTGTCTCAGTAGATTATACACTAGCTATGCTTCAAAAACCTTTCTAGCTAAACACCAACAGTATACTTGTATCTGTTAACTTTAAAGTACGAGGATTATTACTGTACGCTGTAAACTTTCATTTAGTCAGAAATCAATGCGGAAGCACAAACGACATAGTTCAGTACAGATTTTTGTCAACTGTCGAATGAATATCTACGGCTAATTATTATTTCAATATTTATGAATTGTTAAGGCAAGTTCAGATAGCCATCTAAATGTTATCAACATAAATGTTAATTTATCTTTTATTAGTTACTACTTATGAGAATATTAATCTTCTCTTGTTTGAATTATTTCCCTCGGAAAATGATACTGTAATCGCAATATTGATTTAAACAAAGATTATTTGTCAACTACATCAGTCTAAATGCATTTAATTGAAGATCAGTTAGGGATTTAAACTACACTCTTCACGAAACCCTATACTTGCGATGAACAAAAGTTCACTAGTGACCAGCTTTTAGATACAACTTCTTGAGTTACGATAAGATGCAGTGCTATCAGATCTTCAATGATGGTCTAACTAACATCGATTCGTGATTTTAACCAAGAGAAAATTGTTGTATTTGTATTGGAAATATGGAGAATAATGAAAAGCTATTGTTTCTTGTCATCTATGCATCCCAATTGTTAAAATACTAATAGAACAATGAAATAATTTAATTCACTCATTAGTGTAACAAGTGTTTACCCTTGACTATGAGCGATATTGTTTGAGTAAGCATAAGTAATACTGTTCAACTGACTAGACTGAAATAGATGACACATGATTAAAATGAAAAATCTTCAAATTAAAAACCAACCCCACAAATTCAACGTCAATGTTTGTTTTTGTTTGCATATAAGGCTTCTGTTTACATTTAAGGCTCACATTGTTCAATCGTCAACCGATGCTTAAAGCAATATGCAGACGAATTTATAGAAACATATTTAAGATATAACAACTACAGAATAACGATACCATAAGTAAATTATTGAATGATAACAAATGTTTATATATATATATATATATATATATATATATATATATATATATATATATATATATATATATATATAGACTCTGTAATTTTTTAAATGAATATGAAGAGTGATGTATTCTTCAATAGATATGCTTGGAACTATTACGAGTTCAGCTTACTCAGTAAACGGAACAGAGATTAACGATACAGTGACACGATAGGCTATTCTAATCCATTGTCCCCGGCCCTGCTAACTATATCAAGAAGTCTTGATAAAGCGGAGGAAGTGTACTCTACAAGCTGCCAGAGAATGTGAGGTTACTAAGCACACAAATCATGCTTATTTATACATGATAGGAACGTCCTTAGGAGGGCCACAAAAATAGTGTCTAATGTAATGCATCAACCAATGACAGTCAAGGACTTTTCGGGTGGAAAATGTAAGCTCAAGGTCAACCAAGCGACTTATGCGTGAAAACATAGGAAATCCAAAATTAGAACACTTTCCAAGTGAGTTCTGGGCATCTAACGTGATTTTTTAAATGAATATGAAGGGACTCTAAATGTTTTTAGTAAATTTTTGGTCAAATATATAAATGGAATGACTGAGATATGTATATATATTTTAAGATAAGAAATGTATCCCTTCTATTTTCTGTTTTTGATATAGTTTCGAAAAAAAGACATTGATTTCTTTCATATACTGAAATTAAAACAAACTTTTCACTAAATGGTCTTTGTAATGTAAGCTAAAGACAATTAATTTACATGTATATATTATTCATCTTCGGTCAATAGAAAAATATTAGATCACACAAACCTAGTGTTTAAATAACTTTGAAATCAGAAGATAAACTCTTGTACTGAGGATTTAGTTGTTTTCTAGACATGACATTATTGGATGGGATAAAATTATGAAAAATATAGGATCACATTGAAATCAATGATAAATTTGTTAAAGATTAGGCTTTTCAACTTAAGACTTCATCTTATTACAATGACTGTCTTGTTTAACAAAATGAGAGATCAAATCAAATCACTTTAACAGTGTAATTAATAAAAACTTGTGGTGTGCGTACTTTTATGTCGAACGTACAGCACTTGTTTTAGTCTGTATGCGCCCGCGCTTCGCTTATTGCATGTCTGGCTAATTTTTGATTGACTGTAAACGTTCAAGCATGCCTCATTATATTCATTGGGATCATTCGCCTTCGAAATTGCGCTTCGCTATGGTCCCAAGCTATTCATTCTCATCTCTCTGTTGAAATGAATGTATGGAATAAACTAATCCAACCGAATCCATACTTGGCTTCTTATTTCAACCACCATACAAGAGGGATTTGCTTAAGTATGATATATGGAAACTGAATAGGAGATTTATTTAATAGCATACTGAATTGTTTATAAGTATCGGAGTCAGATAGCGCATCTCGAAATGATGAGCCCTACTTCGAGTTCAATTCAACCACTAAAACAGTAAGCCCAACATCGATAAGATTGCGACCAGTTAGACCCAAGCGGAAATTCTCACAAGAAATTTAGAGCATTAACGATAAGAAATTCTCTATTCTGACTGAATAAATACCAAATGAATAATTAGTCAAGCATCTTTTCACAAAGCTCTCAGAAAACCAACATTCTTTATACTCTTATAAATATGACTATGTTCTGACTAACATCTAACATATTATCATTTTCGAAATCTTCTTACATTAACTCTACATTCTTATAATTAAATGCATTTCCATATGAGTGTAGACAATAGATACCGTAAAATAGGGAAAGTCGTGGTTCATTTTAACTGTCAAATGAAATTCTGCTGAACGAGTTGCTTTTTTTTTACAGATTTCCGCCTTCATTTCTAACTCTGAGCAAATCATCCTACTAGAAGTGTTGAATTATAGTACTCTATCTTAATTTTCTTTATGTCCCGCTGGTAATTATTGTTGGCTAAACAGATTGTCTTTCTGGCTCCGATATAGGAACTCATTATTGGGATATTATACCTTTCGTTGCTCTAACACCATAAAAATTACAAGCTAACAATCTACAGGTCAAACGTGGAGAAATTCGAATGCTTCACTTCTATCTATCTGAAGTTTGTGCTGATGATGTTGTTCAGAAGAAGAACAATGAAAGCTCCATAACCAAAACAACCAGCTCAGAGAACCAAACACCACCACTACAATCATCCACCTGAGCTACAAATCTTCTCCACCATCTCATAAAATGAAACTTTATTCCAGTGTGGCTTTATTGAACGGATGACAAAATCCAAGTAATTAATTCCATTTTTAGACGATTCTTTAAATTAAACGGTTATTCAAGAACTCACACAGCTATCTACTTTCTTCATTATGTATGAGTTTGTAGTAGCCCAGAATGTGACTCCGATTTCTGTTTTATATTCTTAAACAAACTCCCATTTGTGCGACGACAGTTGTTAAAAGCCCAATAAGGTTTTGTGGAAGAATTTATTGCATACATTCGTGTAAGCAGACAGACAATAGAATGCTAAACGTAAAAGCGAACAGAAGCAAAGTGGAGAAAGTGAGCAGGGCCAAATCGATGCGATGAAGCATGACTAACTAGTTATAGTCAGACAGAAATAAGCTAGACATGTGATGATAAGTGAAGTAAACAATGAACCAAAACACACACCCAAATAAAAACAAACAAGATTATAAGTGAGTAATAGACAAGGTCAAAAGGCATGTGATTGATAACTCGAGAAAGAATAAAAATCATTTTATTTATCCAAAGGCTGATACAAACCATGTGAACTCAACATATTTATAATACACACTACAAGTTGTATCATTGATTATGCTAGTGACCTGTAAGAAAAATCCTGAATTCTGTTGTTTTAGTAAGCGTTTCTGTTATACATTAATAATTTTCAATAGTAATTTAACTGTTAAGTTTTAACTAAATTTTAAAACAGAATTTTACTTTTTGTTTAAAACTGACCTCTATTTAACTGTTAGTCTTGACTAGTACCTTTATATAACTGACGGACTGCTTAATGGCTGTATTGAAATCAAAGATTTTATCTAAAACTCTCAGTAAGTAAAAATCGCTTCTAACTCACTTTCCCTTGAAGATAAGCCGTATTTAATTCATAGCTCATGTAATTTTTTCCTGAATTTGTTTTTCAAGGCATATTAACAAATATGCACACAAAAAAGCTTTCTGTTTATGTTGTAGGATCAAAACTGAGGTTTGGATTGAGGAACAACTGTCTAGGTAGGTTAGATACGCGCCTTGCCCAGTATAAAATCAAAACAAGTGATTTGGGTAAATGACAGTTCTAATATTCATCATAAATATAACTATACATCATTACCTAAACAAATGTTACCACTCAGTTATTCCACCAACAATTGTTCAGTTATTCAAATCAACAGCAACAGATAACTAATATTCTATCCTTTCTGAATAGATCAGATTCATTTGACAGATAATATTTGGTTGCTTTACAACACAGAGTGTGTTTCCTATTGTGGAAGAGTGCTTCAATTCACAATCAAAATGCACAATTCCAGTCAAAGCAAGCAACCCAATCAAAAGAGGAATAAATCAATATGGCTGTCGCCATGACTAATTATTAGCTTAAACAACATGATTTCAGTTCATAAAGAAATATAGAAACTCAGTAAAAGCGAAAGAAATAGAAACTATAATAAAATACAAATAATATCATCTCAAAAATGCAATCGAACAGACTAACAAAATGTACAACTGAAGAAATCAAATAAGAACAAATTACAAATATATATACATGGAGAGGGATTTTCACAAACA
>CALYCR020000536.1:0-13444 GCA_944470395.2 Schistosoma turkestanicum
TATCCATGTTGGAGGGCGGGTAGGCTTACTGCTGTAAGTCCTACACGTTCTTCCGGTGTGGATTAGGGGATGAGTGGGAACCCTAAATAGAAGTGTCATTAACGCCTGCTCTTTTTGCATGCAGGGATTTTGCGGGCCGGTGTAGAATCCTTTTTGAATGTTTTGTTTTTTGGAAAATCCCTCCATGTTTACATATTTTTGTTATGACATGACGGACTCTTTCTGTTGACATTTTTGGTATTTTATTTGATTCCAATTTGAGATTTTATCATTGTATATTGTTATTATTTCTATATTTTGTACTTATATTGAAGTTTTTGTGTTTGCTTCTGATCTGTATATATGTTGTTTAAATTTGATCTTTAATATGGCTACAGCCATATTTGGATTGATACAGTGGCGGTTGGACTTAACGTCACTTATTTATCGTTGTTTCTGATACTCTTCGGAGTAATTGTATAATGGAAGGTGTATTAATTCCAGGTACTGCTTTGTATTTCCATGTTTTTATTAATAAAGACACTTTCTCCTAGAATTTTTGCTTTATCGGGACCTTGGACTTGGAGAAACGAGTTCAGGAGTGCACCTATTGGAACCCATTGGAACGGCCACCGTAGAAATCCATTTACACATACCATGATGTTCTTGCAGTTTTTTTATAACCTATCTCAACTTAAAGGCAAGCCTAAACGTCGGATTGTCTAGACTGAATTTTATCAGGTCCCATGTCTTTGCCTAAATCAAGTTTACTTAACAAGTCTACGACGTAGAGTTCCTGGATGGTCATAGTGTCCAGAAAGTGTGGGTTTATGTAAGCCGTAAGGTTAGGCATCTTCAGTGTGTAAACATTTCAGACATCATTGTAGGATTCAGAGTGGACTCTGATTTCGGAAAAACAGTGCTAGAAGTTTAGATACGCGCCTTGCTCAGTTAATCTAAACAGAAAGCAATCTATCTGGGTAAGAAACGGTTCTAATCAGTATTAAACTGTTTTCCGCCCGGAATAACACGATGTGTTTCCAATTCTGGAAGAATGCTTCCGTATAGGTCCAAAATTGCACCTTTTCAGTCCGGATGCACGATTTACCCGCCAGGGCATCAAATCCGATATGGCTGACGCCATAATTAAGTATCAGTTTCAAAAACATAATGCAGTTCAGGTGTTAGTTATATTAATAACTAATTGTTGTTATATCATAACTAACCAATCAAATTGTGGTTTATGCACCCACCACGTGATCTGATCTAACGTGTCTGTAAACTTTCTTTGTTGTTAATGACCTACTAATTGAAAGACATTATTGTCTTATTATATTGATATGACTCATAACTTTATTCATTTCCATAAGACACGCTATATTGGTCGGTACGTTTGCTCGTTTTACTTGATAGCTGTAATTTCCTTATTCATATAGAAATATTTATTGCTCTCGCAGTGAGCTCTGAATCCAAAAGGTGTAGGATCACACGCGTCTTGCCCAGTCCAACTCCAAAAATGATAAATCTGGAAAAGAACGGTTCTATTTTTAATCAAAAAAGGAAATATAGACAATTACCAAAACAATATTACACCTTCGAGTTTCTAATCAAAACAATAAGTTCCGATACTAGAAGAATAAGTTCTTCCATCTAGTTGCAACGAGCTGCTGCTAGAGTATCAAATCCAAAAATGGCTGTAGCTATATTAAACAACACATATATAGTTCAGACGGAGGCATAGAAACCTCAATGTAAGTACAAGATATAGAAAAGATAGCAAGATACAAATGATAAAATCCCGAAATGGAATCAAACAGAGTACCAAAATATCGAACAGAAAGTCAGTCAGATCATAACACAAATATATATACATGGAGGGATTTTACAAAAACAAAGCCTTCAAAATAGATTCCACAATTTAATGTAGTAATCTAATTGTTTTTATGTTTAGAAAGTTTGAAGCAAAAATTGGTCTTGCTATGACTATAGCTTTCCCATAGACTCTGTGCCCGCCAATATTGCATTTACAGTTCTAGAATTGCATCTGCAAGACAAACTGAATCCTATGGAAGGAAACATAGAAACTCCATTAAAGGTAAAAAAAATAGAAACTATAACAAAATACAATACTAACAACATAAAATGGGATTAAACAGAGTACCAATGTGTAGCACAGAAAGAGTCAGTAAGAACATATTACAAAAATATACATGAAGGGATTTTCCCAAAACAAAGCCTTCATAATGGACTTTACAGTCATGAAACAGACAATATGAGATCGTGGAAGGTTGATTCGATATCTTGATCTTATTCTAGTTCTTTCCTTTGCACGGTGCACCAGGGTATTTTTGATAACCGAGTTAGCTAGTCCTCGTTTGAAAAATTTTCCAACATTTCAGTCCCTAGGTTTTCTCACTCTGCCGAACATACATTATAGTCTCCAAATATGAAACATTGCCAGGGAAGTGAAAAGATACGACCTATTATCCCTTGGAGCAAAGGAAACCACTGGAAAAAAGCTGGGCGAACGAGTTTAGCTTCAGGAGAGATTCTGTTATATACAAGCTACTAAGAAAGGAATTATTCACATACACTAGGAGTTGCAATAGTGCTACTTAACGAGGCATAAAAATGACTTATATAATGGGAATCTTGATGATAAGCATCAGGTTGATGAGAGGCTACAGTCGATTGTAGAGAAATGCTAAGGAGGACTTGACGGTTTCGGCAGGAGACCTAGACTACAAGGTTGAATTGGAATACCCCGAATAGCATGCGATGACACAGACTGGGAGAGAGGAATAAAAACGCTGATAAATTCGCAAGTCTTTGGTTACAGGTGCTGCCATATTCACACACAATCGCATAAGGAAAGACAAATAGGATTTACTGGATCACACTATACAGAACAAAACCGAATACATCTACATTCATAAAAAGTTTAAGAGGACCATGGAAGAATCAAGACAAAGAAAGTAGCTGGCACAGCTTCAAATCGTCACTTGCTGATAGCCAAACTGATGCTGAATCTAAGGAAGTACTGAACAACTGGGTGAACAGCATTACAAAAGTTTAACACCGTCACTCTTCTGTGTATTTTGAAACTCAAAAAATTCAAGATAACCCCCAGCAATAGGTTCCATGCCTCTCACAATCTACTCTGTGAAGAAGAAACTAACGTGGAGAAAATATAGAAAGGGGTTGATGAAGGAATCACTTTGACACGTCGTGAGGTTCTGGGACACAAGGAATGGATCTCGGTTGATAATCTGGATGAGATTCAAGAAAGGATGAACATGCAGACAGCATTCAATATCAGCCGAACAACAGCAGAGAGAGCCAAGGCACAGGTCTAATACACAGAACCAAACAAGCAAGTGAATAGGGGTATTGAAGATGATAAACGAAATATGTGGAGGATCTAGAAATCATAGAAGAAAAAGCTGCAAGACAATGAAACGTGATACAACCAAATAGCATGCTGGGAAACATCGTAAACCAGAACGACCAGTTTAGAACAAATAAAGTAAAGAAATCAAAGTATCAGGTGGGTTGGGCACTTTGAGGAACTCTTGAATGGACCAAACTCACTGAACTCAACGGTCGTCAGGGCTACACCCACAAACCCACTGACAATCAAAGAGATCAGGATGGCCTTCAGGCAGATCAAGGTAGCAAAGCAATGGGGCAAGACAACATGCTAATCGAGGCACTGAAAGCAGACAGTAGTAAAAGCAAAGATGCTCCACTCTTTGTTCAGTAACATTCAGGAGTAGGAACAAGCATCAACAAACTGTGAAGATGGACACCTCATCAAGGTACTAAAGAAATAAGATATCAAGAAGTGTGATAACCATCAGGATATCACTCTTTCCTTAATACCAATAAAAGTCTTCAACAGTGTTGTTGGACCAAATGAAGTCTTTATTATACACGTAACTGCGAGATCAACGGAGCAACGGATCACCGTTGAACAATCAGTCGAATGAAATCAACCACTAAACAGTAACTTCCTTAACTACGAGAAAGCTGTCGTAAAGTCGACAGGAAAGCACTATAGATGCTTCTTCAACATTATGGCGTGCCTGAGATGATAGTCAACATCATTCTAAATAATTATGGTGGATTTAAGTACAAGATCGTACATAGAGGATAGCTCACAGACTTATTCCAAGGAAAAACCGGTGTCAAACAAGGTTGCTTACTTCCGTTCTCGATCTCTTAGTGGCCGAATGGATGATGAATATGTCGAGATCTGAGGGGAAGCGCGGAATACAATCGACTGGTTTGGTGCAACTAAGCGATTTGGGTTTTTCAGATCCCCTAGCTCTTCTTTCCCCATAAACGACAGTAAATGCTCGTGAAGGCGGCTAGTGTGGCAGTAGCCTCTGCTGCGAGAGACACAGGAAAGGTAGAAACTAGGGAAAGGCGCTGGAGGTTTGTAGGACGCACTATGAGTTATACATCCAACCAAACCCTAAATTGGTATCCACAAGCCTAAAGGAAAAGATGTAGAACGAATGACAAACTTCTCCGACAATTGGAATCATGTGAAAAGATTGAATAGTAATTGAGTAGAACTGGAAATGAAAGCTCAGGTAAAAGTTGAATGGAGAATGCTGCATTAAGGGTCCTAGGAGTAAGCTGGTGCTTAAAGAGAAAGTGTTGCGCTTGTCTAAAAAAGACTTCATACACCTTACGGTTTAGGATTTGATAAATCAAACCCATCAGCCGCTCTTGCTCTTTTCACTTGAAGAGAAAACTAACTAATTTGCAAGTCCCACTTTCATGGGAAATCTTGGTGATAAAGATAAAGGTATTGCTTTTGGCAGGATTAGCTTCTATGCTGAAAACAGACCTAGCCTTGCGATCGAATTTTTTAGGTGCTTCTGCTGTTACATGAGTTACTGCAGGTCCACTAGGAACTAGCAGGCCTCCATATGTGCTATAGAGTTGACTTCAGCTACTGGACAGATTTGGGGTTTGCTGAGCTCTGTGGCTCAGGAAGAATGATTGCCACCGTTTTATTTACGGTTCTAGTTTTTGAATTAGTCTTTTCAACTGATAGGTTCCCGGTCTTGAGAGAAGTAGATGAAGGAACTGTGAGATTTGTGCAGTCATCAGGACAGTAGCTGTTACTAGTGTACAGACTGCGCCGCTTGATCTGTAGTTCCTTAGTGCTTTGATGTTGAATTGTGTTCCTTTCATGGGTAATTATGGTCTTCCTAAAAATCGGAGTATGTATAAATAATGACTGGCAAGTAATGAAGCGGTTAACTTCCATGATAGCATTAGAATGAAAAAGAATTGGACGGGAGACTTCTGCCTGGAATTTACGTGATCCTCTAGCTACACAAAGAGAATGGGACAATCCACGCCTATTTAGTAATATTTTTGACAGACTTATAGTTTGCACTGTTAGGTATATTAAACATGATGACACTCTGCATACAGTGAAGTCTTTTTAGCACTTCTAAGGATTTATGGCCAGCTGCCATTTCAGTTTTTCTAAATTCGAGATCGGAATTTTCTGTAACACTGGTCAGTGTATGGAAGTAAGTCGTGAGCAGCTTGGCTATGGTTAAATTCACTTCGACTATTCTTACAGTTAACATTGATGGAAATATTGCAGCTTAATTTAAAGTTGTAAGTGTTGACAGCCTTGTGCACAGACTTGGCGATAACCTCAATCTACCCATGTCTGTGTGGCAGAACATTTTGTTTGCTTACGGCTCCTTACGATATAGCAGGATGTAACAAATCAGTGATATTGATGTTACTTTTCCTAGTTAACCTCGTCTACAACCCATGTCTGTAACCTTGCGCTGGTTTTTACTTCCTACCGAGAAATCCTATTACAAGCTGGTCTGGACAACTATACTAAAAAAGAGCTCATTCATAACTTCTTGAGCCTCAGATTTAAAAATAAAAAGAATAAATAAAACCAAAAAATTATATCACTGATCCTCTTTATTATATTTTGTAACTCAACTTTATTACTAACAACTTGGTTCTTCTGAATTTCCTCTATTCTTTCAACTAACTTCTCATTAGTTATCTCACTACTGAATTGTCTTCATTAACCTACATAAGCGCAGATGTAAAGTGTTCTGATATTAAAAATGTTTGGGTAAACATACCTTTGTTTTATCCGTAAACGTATGTGGGAAGCCGTTGTTCGGCTTTGAACATGAATATTTTCTGTTCTGCTCCTCGTCCCGTTTTCTTTATTCCTCTTTTTTTCAGAACCTTATTCCAATCCACATATATTTGTCTGGATATTTGCAGTAGACTTGGTTACCCTAGCCAAGAACATGTGAAATCATTAGCTGACGAATATCAACCAGACTTTTGTACATTTACCGCATCAATTCTTGTTATATGTAAACCTGTCTGTACCATGAATCATTTCTCAGCCCATAAGATGATTGTCGTAACGCAACCTTCGTAACTTGCGCCAATTGATCGCTTTGTACATTCCAACTTTAAGAAAACAATGAATCTTATGAAATGTTTCAGTAACATTATACCGTTTTCAGAAAAAAATATGTTGCTAATCTTAACATTTTGATCTTGCCTGTAAATTGGCATGTCTCTTGTAACATGTTTGTTATTTGAGAATAAATTATTATTATTATTATTATTATTATTTAGCTCTCAGTCTGTGTATAGTCAGCTGAATAAAGGAATATTTCTTCGGGTGGATAATCTAGATCCACACTAATCGATTGTTTACTTCCGACAAACTCAAAATCTTTCAACCGCTCTTAAGTGTATCGGTTAGCGGTTTTGCTGGGCATTTAGGACCGGCCACACTTTCCAACAGGTGCTCGTGACAAGTGTCTATTTCGGAGGAATCCCAAGAAAAAGTAAATAGTGTTGAGTCTCTCAGCCTTTGGTTATAATCACATCTGTAATCAAGATAAAAATAATGAAAGATCTTACTAAAGTTCATTGTTCAAGTCTCATGTTTTTGTAGCCTGGTCAATACAATACTAACTACTTACCTTTTTTTCTACTTCTATTTTATCCGTTTTAATAGTGGATCTAAATCTTTTACAGGTTTTATAGGTGTCAAGAGAAATTAAATGCTTTTAAGATATCCTTAGCATTAGGAATAAGGTTTGTACCAAATGAACAGTGTTCTTAAATGACTTAACTTGATGGATGAAAAACGTCTAGTGGTAGGAGTTAATACGAAGGTATGGAACAAAGAGCTAAGAAAAAATCACGTATTAATGAAGAGGTGATCAGTCTTAACTTACTAAGGACGGATTTAAGGATAAATAACTTGAGAAACATTTACAACCTTCGAAATCCAAGCCTCGTAAGCCGTTTATAGATTACCATCTCGTGCTCGAACCGAATGTGCTTGATGTATGTCTCGAAAATTGACTCAAATTACTAAATTATTCCATCTCACTTGTTATCACCTTTGTTTCCTTTTATTACCCTCACCATTCGTTCCTCTCACACTGTCTGAACTACCAATTAAGTAACTTATATTATCCATCAAATACCTAGAACCGAACCGAAAAACAGCAATCGGGTGCAAAGAAATCAACCGGTTCATAGGAGCCTACGGAAAAATATATTGGTTATTAGATATTGGATTGCGTTCCTGAAACATTCGTCTTCTAATCAAAATTAGCACTTACTGTTTAGTTTTTGGTGGTTTTACAGCTTCTGGGATCCAAAAGCCGTACTGCTGTGAGATAAGCGCACTCACTTACACTACAAGACAATTAAATTTATAAATACTGTGAACTGAGCAGAATGAGTAGTTTCGTTGTTAGACTACCATTCATCGGACATTACTAAAAATTTGAAACCATACCAAGGGAACAAGAAGAATAGTCGGAAGAAATCAGTCGACTTTAACTTGGTCATGAAGATGATATTGGGTATTTAAACCACAAGATATTGAATCGTCTTGCAGTGGTTAATTTGCTTTTTCAAGGTTGGTTACTGGCTGTTGGTTTACCAATGATATAACATGTGACCGTATATTAGCGAGTAAAGTAGGCATTTCAGGATGTTAATGCTCTAGTTACTAAGCGTAATACAGTCTTGTATGTTTATTTTTTGAATCTTGAGAAAACTTTTGTCATGTGAATGTTTGACCAAGTAGTGTTATGTGTTGATAAACTCCCATTTAATGTGTTGACATGATAAAATTTTCTTTTCTAATAACAGTCGATGGATTTTCTGTAGGATGGTGGCTGAAGAAGATGCAGATCTAGTCAACCCGGTAGATTCTGAAAAGAATGCTGTTCAGAATCATGGATATTCCCTTCGTAAGGGCGACTTCGCTCAACGACCCATGTCCATCAAGAAATTTCTCGAGCCTTTTGACCACAGCAGTTTGACAAATAATGAAGCTGGTGAGAAGTATGCGGCCTATAAAGCAAGTTTTGTTCGTCAACAGTTGGAAGAGTTTTTCGAAAGGAACAAAGCATATGCATGGTATGTGTTTTATTTACGCTACCTTGTAAATTCGCTATTTTCTGCCAAAAATAACCATTTTTAATCGTATGACATCATATACGATGAAGATCAGCGTAACACTAACTGAAAAGCAATAAGCCTCTTCCAGGTAGTACGTTACAAACCTTTGCACAATATCGTGCAGCAAATTTTATATGTCACTGTTTATTTTTCACAGAAAAATTCTAATATGGTAGATTATTATGTTGTTAAAGTCTGGTAGTATTTTTGATTCCATTTGACAATTCTACCGGAAGTGTCAGACAATAATACTGTCTGGCAACTCGTAAATTATGGGTTTCTCGTTAACTTGTCCGAATTACTTTCCATACAACGCACATATATTAAATCACAAATTATTTAAAGCATCAGGATGCCTTAATGGAACATATAAACTTTTTCGTTAAAGGATTACTATTCACTTACTCCTTATTCGCAGTACCTCAGTCGACAATCATTTAACTACATTGGTGTAATATATTGAGAAGGATTAATACAAGCTTGGTTCTTATCATGTTTCAATCTTTTTTTGAATAAATCTGTTTTGATTCGTGTCACTAGGCTTCTTAATTGTTTGCACGATTTTTGTAGATTGGTAATTTTTGCTTCGCACATGTATTTAATCTCAACTTCCGAGAACTGCTCTCAAAAATACGTTCCAATTAAAGCATACGATATTTTATGGCTTTGTATTAATCGTAGCCACTGCATTTATGTTACTGCTGTACTATCTGTATTACATTATCCGAAAGATTTCAATAAGTTGAACCTCGTAAATGTCGTTCGTTACAAACCATAAATTTAATCAGCGTGTTAATCGCTAATCCATATCACTTCATAATCAAGCTACCTCACTCCTTCGTAAGGCTATTTTAAAATCAAAATATTAATTTGCTACAGTTTGAGCTTGAAGAGCCAACTAAAATTTCTTTGATTTCACTTCTAACAATCGGGAAAGTCGGTGCATCTTAGCATTAGTTAACAGTAGACTTATATGACATTTCATCGTACTTATATATTATATCATTATGCACGTTTCTTTCACACTTCAATTTTGTGTAATTGTTTAAATCTACCACATATAGGTTTCGCGAGAAGTATCATCCAGATTACTGCACAGATTCATCGTCCAGTATGAAATTTTTCGAAAGACGTTTAGAAATATTTATGGAGTTTTATAAAAGCGGTTATTTTGACAACCTACATTTAACCAGTGGTTACGAAAATGAAATTGTTCGTCTGCTAGATATGGGTAGGTGATATGATACAGATCTTGTCAGGTCAAGTTTTGCATTCCAATCTAAATAAACCTACAATGATCCAGTTGGTTTTTTGTGTGTAAGGCTTGTGGTCATATTGATCCAAAAACCTACTGGAAAATTTTTCTTATGTTATCCTAAGTCTATTGAAACCACTCTGCTATGTTAGTTTTAAAACAGTTGTAGTTAGGTCACAACGCTCACTCGTAATGTCAATCAAAGTTTTTCTTCAACAATTGTTCATATTTAATATGTAGTTGCGATTAAACTGGCTGGTGGAACGGAAGAGGATTTTATTCTTTTGGACAAACTACTGGAAGAGAGAATTTCTGAAAATTCTAATATGGTCGTTGAGCAATCAACATTTGAGCATACGGAGAATCCTAAACCAAACAACAATATAATTCAATCATCAGAAATTCGAGAAGACCTACTCGATAAAGCGAAATCTGATGCAAGCATTATGAAAAAAGCAGTAAGTTTTATTTACTTCAAGTGAATTTTAATGCTGCGATGTTGGTTAGTCACAACCAACTAACAAGAACTGTAAGCTTTTGTTTAGCATCTTTCATCAGTACGAAATTAAAAGCAATACGCAAGCACGTTGGTTTTAATCTTCTGAAGTGTAATTAAGTTAACTAATTCAGTTCAAAACTCCAAAGTACTTATAGCCTTCCTAAGTGATGACATTTGAAATATTGGCGATAAACGAGTTGCTTCTTTGCATTCGACAAGTTTGTTTTCAAAGATTTTGTCTTCATTTGCTGATCATTAGTTATTGTAATGTTCGTGTGTGTCTAACAGCAACATTGATAATATGCTTGATACTTTACTGAACAGAAGAAAATATAGAGGACGCATAAATCCATTCTTCATATTGAATGCCGTGTTATGTATAAGCCGATTGAGTCCTCTATATCCATGCCGAGGATTCGTAAGACACCAGGCCATCAGGACAGATGAGACTCCGAAGATGAGTTAAGCGGTGGATATGCTCAACTACTTCATTCCTCGTCACTAATTGTGGAGCCGACGCGAGTCAATGGCGAAACAACATTCACACGAAGAGAATCCCATCCCACACATGCTTACATTGTTGCTTGAGATGGTTAGAAAACGCTGCATTTCATCAGCGCCTTCACTAAACAGACGTATGTCATTAGCGAATTCGGAGTCAACAAGTGAATCTCATGGTAGGTCAACTCCTGAGAAGTAAAACAAAAAAATGTGATAATTCTGAAAGCATGTCTATGACAAAGCCAATCGAAAGCGGACAACCCTGACAAACACCACTCGACGAAGTCAATTCTGACGTTAGTAGTGTTCAAGCGTTCGAGCACAGACCTTGTACAAGGATGATGCACTTCTTCTTTATATCTTTCGATGCCAGACACTCCCACAGAATCTCACGATCAACAGAGTCAAACGCAGTCCTAAGTTCAAGGAATACAACTATTGTGGGGCGTTGGAAGGTGTATGTTCTAGGACCTGCGAATATTTGGTCTGTGTATCCATGTCCATTTATGAAACCAGCCTGGTTCTCTCCAGTCTGCTCTTCACGACCTCTCACTAACGACTGAACTTCTAATACCCATTTTCTTGATGTGTGAACAGTTGTCTACTGTTTTCTATCACTGCCGCTGTTCCTATCGCCTTTAATTTTGCTTCCCATATTAATGTACGTTTATAATCGGGTACTCTCATCATTTTGGAGCTTGTTATCTATCTCCTAACTGATAAACTCTGACACCCAGAAAGTTGTTTGTTAACATTACTTTTTGTTATAAAGGACAAATTTTCAGTGATATTCAATGTATTAACTTTAAAGAAGTCTTTATAAACTTCGGTCGTCATTAGATACTACAACACTTTAGGGTGTTTAGAATCTACAGTTTATGTTTTCTCTCTCTGTATTTCGTACATGTGAGTCTGACACTTCACGCCACTTAGTATTTGGTTATCTTTTTTTTTACGTAAAATCGTTTGTAGTGCTCGTGTCAGTAATAATAGATAAGCGAAATAAACACTATTCCTCATAATTTTATAGTACTTTAAATTTCAATCGAGTACACTTCATTATAGTATACTAAAATTTACTCTTAACAAGCTTTTGAATACCGTTATGTTTGTATCTATACATTTTTTCTTTTCAAAATAGAAAACTAAAACAGATTATCATGATTCTTCAAGCGCCCAAAAACGTAAAGTCTCTAAAATGAAAAGACAACAAAACAATGCAGATGATGAACAAGAAGAAGGCGAAGATAGTAGTTTAAGTGAAGATGATGAAAGTAATGGTGGTAGTCGAAGTGACAGTGTAAACAGTCATAGTGGTGATTCCAGTTCAAGTGATGATAATAATAATAATAATAGTACTAGTGGTAGTAGCAGTAGTAGTAGTGATAGTAGTGACGATGATGGTCATGGCAGTAGTCATAGTAGCAGCAGTAGTAGCAGTAGTAGTAGTAATAGTAGTAGTACGGATGATGATAATAATAATAATAATGACAATAAAAAGCATCTAAAGAAAGTTATCAAATCTAAAAGTAGTAGCAGTGATAGTAGTGATGGAGAGACGACTGTCAAACATAAAAAGAAGCATTCTAAACTTGTCAAAGATAAGAATGTTTCAGAAGCTTCTGGTCATAGTGGTGACCGTCGTCGTCACCGTCGCCGTCACCATGATGATGATAAAAGCATTGATGAGAATACACATACCAAAGTGAACAATTCCAATTCGACCAGCCATTCAGATAATAATGATCATCGAGATCATCAAAATGAAAGTGCTAATGCCAATGTAATTCCTAATGAAGCCAACATGTTATCTCCTATGATATCATCCAACACGACAGAGTCAAATCAATCAAATACAGTGTATGTTCTATCAGGGTTGACAAATCCACCTTATGCTACTGATGGTGTTAGTGTTAATGACGATACTAATAATGATCAAAGTATTACTTATGTTGGTGAAAAACCTTTGGATTTAGATAATGTAATGATTGAGAAATCAACAGATCCAATTAATGAAGATCAACTGAATGAAGTAATCATCACAGATAAACAAACACGTCGACCTATTCATTATACAAGTTTATTATTTTTTCCACATATTCCATTCAATATATTGAAACGAGATTTAATCTCTGTAAGTTTTTCAGTAGTAGTTGTTTTTGTTTAAACCACTTGTTTTTAAATCTGTTTATATATTCATACCGTTGGATGCTAGCTCAGTAGTTAAGAGATTAAGCATTCGCAAGCGAAACCGAAGGTCCTGGGTCCGATTCCCTCTTACGACGTCGTGAACACGCACTTTTTATGAGTCTCATACTAGGACGAAACGGCCATTCAGTGGTTCTAGGCTTCCAATGGTGATCTAACATTGATCGATTCATGATTTCACCAAATCTTAAATCTGTGCTTGAGTGCATTAAATAACCAGTCGTAACATTAAAATTATTGCGATGCTTCAAAATGTTTCTAGGTGGAAAACCCTGATTACAAACGAATGTTACATATGAACCCCAGTATCCTGATGAGATGAATGGCATGTGAACCTATTGTCGGTCACCAGCTATCATGAAACTAAATCTTCTGACGTTTCTTCACTACCTTGTGGATTAGACATGTAGGTGAGAAGTTCAAGGTGTGGCTCCCCAAGCAAACCATCTTTTTCCGTTTGAGTAGCCAGACAGTATCTTAGCTCATTCAAAAAT
>CALYCR020000537.1:0-13403 GCA_944470395.2 Schistosoma turkestanicum
GTTGATGGCTAGCAGATCTAATCATCTTATAGTGGAACTATTCTTCAGTCATATTTATATGAACAAATAAATTGAATTTCCAATATAACAATTTCAAATTGAACTGATGTTTGAAAAGTTTGTGATGTTTACATACAACAATGATTCCCCTTAATATTATACCGCAGCTAATTCAAATACTAAATATATTACTTTCCACTTTACTGACAGAGTTCTTTCTTACTTTAATACCGGTTCACACATGACTACTAGAGCACGAATTGAACATATGTAGTCATTACTAGTTAGCATATACAATACTGTGAATTATGACTATCATCAAGTTATATGAAACAATAGAAGGATGAATATCTTCAGCTGTCTATGGGTGCTTTGTTACAAAGACTGGGGTTTTCCTGCTTCTCGGTTATCCTTGAAAATATATAATATCTCGAAAAAAGGAAGGGATAGAGCACATCAGTGAAAGACAGTCAGAGTAACCAATCTGACAAACATAATCACTCCAAACTTGAACCATTGTTCAGTAGGTCTCACCCTCTCGATCAACCGCCCTCTTCCTATTGCCTCATCTGCAGCATACACACAGTTACTTAATATCCAGACATATGAACTGTTGAAAACTTGTTGCATCCAAGCAAAGTTGTTTACTGGGATGGTGAAAATTAGTGCTAAAATTTTAAAATTTGATCAGGAAGGTACTTCATTGAATACAAATAAGAGACTAAGTGTTCACATCCGTAACAAACTCACTATGATAATGGTAAAGAGTTTTTAAGAAATTTTGGGCCTAAATAAAGGAATGCAATCAACATTCAGTCGCTTTCCATAATGTGACGAAATCTCATGCGCGGCATTTACGCTGAAATTCTGATAGAGCACTTACAACATAACTGGCGGTCAATTTATTTAAGTCTGTCCATATTTTGGAGTCTATGTGAAGATGAATATATCCATACGAGGACCAGTTTTTCATCACACCTAAATATATCATGTGCACTGAATCGAAAGGGAATGTTAAAATCATTTCAACTGAAAATAACTGGAAATTTAAATGCCCCTGATAGTTATTAAGCTGTATCTGTTCACGTGCACCGTTTCTGCAGAAATTTCCTTAAATTCAACCAGCTTACCATTGCATCTGTAGATGCCTATTTTGAATGAAAAGTACCCAACCAATGTTCTATATATCTTGACAAATTGCTTTTTAGTCCCAGATGGCGATGAACCACATTGCTGATAAACTTCGTTTATCGTAATAAATGACCCGGTCAAAAGCAAATTTATTGATTCCCACGGGTATACTTAATTCACTAAACAAAGTGTCGACTGAACAGATGACTATAGCAGCCACATTCGGAACCAGTATGGGAACAAAATCACTGTTTGTTGTGGATATACTAGTATCACTTGAAATTCATTTCAACCATACCTGGGGTTCGAATAAACACTTCTTGATGAAGAATTCAATATCCAATCCCTAAATCCCAACAAGCACTGCAGAACCTCCACAGGGAGATTTCTGAAGCGACTTATCATGGCCATCATATGCTCGGGACCGACTGAACATGTGTGTAAGGCCACTCGATACAATGAGGATGGATTCATTGTTCGATTGGATTATTACCTCTAATTAGGCATCTTTCGACTGTTATGAGCTGTTCCAGCAAACGGATTCGTAATGGTCAACATGTAAAACCAGGCGTTATCGCGGACATACTGTATGTTATTGGGAACTCTCGAACTCTTTATGTAGTAGTTTTGGTCAGCTTTCTTGTCGTTAACACGTCATCTTTCGAATATTTACGCTTGTTTCATTTCTGTACATAAAAAATAGTACTAGTACGATGCAGATGTTGTTCCCTATCTATGAAAAGTTCGGTCATCCTTAATGTAGTTGTTCACGTAAATCGAAGTCGCGAACATTGAAGTATAATTTAAATGAAATCACCAAATGGGCTGAGTCAAGATCTTATCGGAAAAATTGTCTCTAAAGAACTCTTGGATCTGTTCCATCAACCTTAAAGATTTTGTGATCACTGACGTAAAAATCTGTAAAGTCTTTATTAAGTGACAGTTTATATAATTGCTCATTATCCATAAACCCTTTCTGGAGACTCATAATTACAGTCCAACCATTAATCTGATTGCGATCAACATCCAAAAAGGAAGGACGATGAAGTTAAGCACCAGCTAACATTGACAACGAGTGCGACTATTTCACTTCACTGATGCTTTTGAAGCAGCAATGTTTGGCTCTGGCTCTTTATTATTGATGGTCAGGTAACAATCTAATCATATTGATGTTTCTATCCCATGGTTTTGCTCCATAACCTAGTGTTTTCCTCAGTGTTTCCGTTTCGCTTTTTTTCTAAATCGAGGTATTACACTCAGTTTCAGACACGATTTCACTAGACACTACCAAACACCTGAAACTGTGCCGAAAGCAAAAGAATCTAGAGCAAAGAAATCAATTGGTTTATTATAGATCCTGAAGAAGATATTGGATATTGGACTGACAGTCTCGAAATCCGGACTTAAAACTTCCCGTGTTAAATTTCAAATCTCTTGATTGACACATGGAATAAAAAGAAAACTGAAACACCACTTGAATGTGATAGGTATAAGAAGTCGAGCTATTTAGTTAGTCCTGAAATCTTCTTCTTACAAGCATTAGAATTTCCTACCTATGATTCTCGTCATTGCGATTAACTGATTTCCAGCCTGGTAACGTAATAGCTGCTGGTATCCAGAAACCCTACTTCCCTGATACAAATGCACTCATTCAAATCACGGAAGTTCAAGTTCATAAATAACTGCCAAATAACAAAAATTTGTGCAGTCCAATACCCTATATCTTTTTCACGAGCTAGTATAAACCAGTTGATTTCTTTGCACTCGATTCTTGTTCTTTCGACACAGTTCCAGGTGTATGATAGTGTCCAAAGAATGAATGAACTAATTCTAGTCATTTGGCAGTTGGTTGTGATTTTTTATGTCCCATATTTTGAATGGAAGAGTTTGTCTTAGTGCAGTAGGGTTTCCGGATACCAGCAGCTATCGCAATACCAGACCAGAGGTCATTTAGTTGCAATGAGGAGAACAATACGAAGAAAATGCTAATGCTAATAAGAAGAGGATTTCAGAACTAAGTAATATGTAGACGATTTAGTTTAATTATTGATATCGAAGATTGTGAGAGAAGACCCTAGTGTAAGCAAGGGAGAGGAAACAGAGATAATAGGCGAGATAGATTAATTGAGTGATCTGAGGGGATGACAATATTAACGACTGGCAAGTCCCAAAGCATGCATAAAGTAAAGCTGAAGATGATAATCCGTATGTGAGTATGTGTTTACCGAGTCTCTTCTTAAAGATGTCTACTGAGCGGGGTGTGGATACCCCTCTGGGAGAGCATTCCAAGTTGCAACGACTATAAATGAGAACAATTGTTCACGAACCTGAGTGTTAGCTCTTTTATGCGCAATTTTTCGAGGATAACCTCGAGGGGCATGATGGTGATGCTTCGGTAAAATGTTCACTTTGTGATGGTTCGGCATGCTTAATATGTTGTACACTTCTGATTCTCCTGTAACTCAGGAGGAATAATCTCAAGTGCTGGAGATTGGTTATACTACCATACGTTGGACACTACTAAATACCTGGAACCCTGACGAAATAAATCAATTGGTTGATACTAGCTCGTGAAAAATATGATGGATTTTGGAAATGTGTGTTAGCCGTTACACATTGAGCCGTTCAAGGTCGTGTAGGTGAAAAAGCGGGCCGCTTCAAAAGGGACTCACGTTTTTGCTGTGCACGGTAATTCATTCCGTTGATAATTCTAGCCAGTTGATTAATGTGTGTGAAATTGATTGCATGCTTCTTGGTCAGAATTGTTATTAGCATACTCATATTTACGTAGACTAAATTTCTGAAAATCACAAATTACATTTTGTTTCTTTCCTCCTCTAGTTGGTGTTTACTTCCTTATGGTTAAATAAGCGTCTTTTAAGTCGAGGTGAATCTAACATTAAACTATGCAAATCCTAGCACGCCAAATAACTTTTCCCGACCGACTACTAGTACTAACACCCTCTTAAGACTCGTTGCTAATTGAAATAAATAGTGGTGTCATTCGATTGCTTCCGAAGTCATCAGATATGACTAAGAGTAAGCCCAATATCCAAAAAAGAGAGATCTCTGTAGTCAGTTGTCTATTTAATCACACTATCGCTTACTGTAAACTACTGTTTAGTTATTTGCTTCTCATATACGATGGAACAGAGGAAATAGTGCAGGTTTATATTCCTTGGAAGCTTATAATTGTTACTACTGTGATTATTACAAGTATCCTTTTAAATCTTGCCGTGTTGCTGTTTTTGACTTTACCATAGTGCAAATTGAGAAGATAGACTGTTGTTGCTTGCAGATAGTGACTTATGGCACTTGTAAATAAGCTAGAGTCAACCTAATACGTAACCATTCCCTGACAAACTTTTATAGACTTGTAATTAAGCTATAGAGGTTTTTTTAACCTGTAAGCTTCTACAATTGTGTATGTAAACGATAGAAGCTCTTACTGCCGCTAAACAATTTATGCAAATGTGGTTTCGCGATTATTAAGCGGTGAATGTCCATTCACAACTTTTTGGAAATGCTGCGTCGTACACGAATGACACTTTACTATAACTGTATTCAGACAACTACTGGTTTGTTTCTTGATATTAAATGCTAGGAACTCTCATCAAGCTTAAGGAGAATAGTTATATTCATTCACAAATAATCCGTTAGATTAAGTGTACATGTAATATTTACTAAATATAGTTGTCCTCAACTTGTACATAGTGTTTCGTACTCAGAAGTTCAATAAGCTGTATAATTGGTCGATATTTTAAATGCTCGAGCTCCATAAGTAATCGACGGAAGTCAAAAATTGCCGTTCACAAAACACGGAGATAGCTCACTAGCTTTAGTAATACAATTCTGCCAAGTGAGACTATAAGTGATTACTATTCACAAAAGACATTCTCATGCATGTATTGTGAAAGAAACCATTTCGGGTTTCATCACTTATGTAATTATACATAAGTTTCGGTAATACTTACCTAATGTCAGCCATATTTGAACAGGTTCTGTAATATTTAAATTACTTAGTTGACGTTAAGAAAGCATGTGTAAATGATTTAATTAATATATGAAGGAGAATATGAATAAACGATATTTTGCGTATTACACATAATTCGAAATACATCACTATGCTATGATATGGTAGTATAATAGGAGTTTAGGCAGGTATAGTTTTGAATAATGCAATAAAAGTTGTAAATAAATACGGACAAAGATCGTCAGATATCAACTTCATGCGGGAATATTTACCTTGACATGTAGGTAGGATAACCTCAGCTATACCTACTCTTCAGAAAAACATAAGATAATGAAATTCGCTATGTCGTAGCTAAACGATGACTATCACATCCGACTTTTGTGTTGCTATACTCATCTTGTCCCTTAATGTCTAACGCGTTTGACTGAAACCATTCGGTTGATGACAGACAGACACATAAAACGCAGAACTTTGTACGTAAATACATCAGTTCAGGTTGTCATGCCCCATCAGCACAGAGACGCAACGGTCACTTCAAATCCAAGAGAGATAGCAATAATAGAAGTATTAGCAGTAATGGAGAACGACGAAGAGGCAACGACGGATGTCCCTGTCTTTCCGAGTCCTTACTGTCCCGTTCAGTCGGATGGCATACAAACGACTATCTACTAGGACCCAATCTAGGAGCGCTAGTTCTGCCCTACGACTCAATGCTATACCTACACCAACGAGACCCCTGGAAGCAGCAACAGGGCTTCCGGACACACGAAGAGTAAATCGGGCTGCTTGTTTGTTTCGACAAGGCGAAATCAGATTAATGACTTTTCTGGGATCTTGTATGCGCGTTTCCGAGACGCAGCATACATCGATTGAGCGAGATTCTAATGTCCTAGCTAACGAAGCCTGTTGCCCTATTTGACACAATGTCCGTACACTAAATGCGCTAACATGTAATTTAGAACGAGGTTTTAGGAGACTAGAAATGACGTTTCGTGAACTCGCATTGTTTGTATTAGCTGTGCAGTGTGACAAAAGAATGTGAGAAGAGTTAGTCGTTGAGATAAGAGTGATATTAAGGGGTGTAGGAAGGATTTGATTTTGACCAATTTGGTCTCGTGTGCTGTTACGGGTATGAGGGCGGTTGTCACTTCCCGGCTGCCCACACCGTGGAAGGTTGTTTCTTGAGGAACCTGACGAGGAAGGTAGATTAGCGTTGGTCTTAACGACCAGGTAGCGTGACTGCAGAGCCCAAGGCCGGTCACGCACGGCCTTTTTATGAAGGGTTTTTTTGAGTATTAGCTCCGCTCTTGAAAGCCCTTAGTGGGCATCCTTACCACCGAAGACGGAAATCCGTGAGGTAGGGTGAGGTGTGACATTTTTAGGGTCGACCTTTTCTAACCCTTCCTTCCTTGTGAGAAGGCAGCATCGCTGCAGATGCTGGTTGTCCGAGGGAAGCACCTTACTGCTGTCATATTGCTTTACAGTAAGCAGTACGACTTCGCCCTCAGACCTTGAGTAGCTGCTTTTAGTCTCATCGTTCTCCAATCGACCTGCCTAGCATGGTAGAACCTTTAGGAACATATGTTCCAGCCAGTATAGCTCGGTTGGGTCATCACGATAGGCACCACGTCAAGGTAGCAGCTACGGTCGGGTTGATGACAAAACTCGCTACTAATCACATTTGTCTCCTTTGAACCTCATACTTTGTTCAATACACAGACAACTGGTGATGTAAGTATGATCGATAAGTTTAAAGTAATTTGTATGATGTTATTTCAAATTCTCCAGTAAATTAGCTTCTATTATTTAGAAAAATATATAAGTATACTATAACCTTGCGTTCGATTCTCATCTTTTTTTTGATAATTTCTAAAACTGCTCTTTATCTCATTTGATTTCTTACCATATTTTTACATTAACGCTTCATAGTGACTTCACATAAACTTATTAAAATATGGTACTAACTCCAATATTCCGATTAGAACAAGATGATAAAAAACTCAAAGTTATTATTCATGCTCCATTGGCTAAATTATCTGAAATGGAAGTATGCGTTGAAGAACAAACTTTTTATTTTGATTCCTCTCCATACTATCTTAAGTAAGTCCTTAGTTTGCTTTTTTTCGCTGATACAGTATAATTGTCCTTATTAGATTCGATATCCCGGGCTCTGTATTAACAGATGAAAATACTTTTGACTATGAATTCATTAATGGTGATATACACATTACATTGGAGAAATCTGAACCAGGACCATTTAAAGATTTGGATTTAATTACCAAATTGTTGATCACTTCATCTGAAACAAAGATTTCTAAATGTTTAATTGAAGAAGTGAATGATACTGTGACACAAAATCAAAATTGGTCGTTGGATTGGTTTAGTGATTCAAAAAATACCAGTTCATCACTGGATGATGTAATTCTACCTAACTCACCAACTTATGGTTTTAGTGGTTCCAAATCTGGACTATTCCAAGTTGAGGTAAGTTAATTTTTGTCAAATTTATACTCAAGTAGTAACTTCATCGGAAATATAAGTATACTCTTCAACTGTATGTCTGTTAGTTAGCTTAAAATGAGAGAAATCATATATATATATATTGAACTCAAGACTAGACAAATGCTGAATGTATTTTAGTTTTGTGAAGGATTCTGGGTGGTGGTCTCTCATTTGATCCAGCTTTCGTTTGAATGCATGGAGGGAGCTCCAACTATGTGTTCAGACGCGGAGTTCCATTTGTTGTTGATTTGGTGATAAACTTTAGTCAGACGAAAGTAATATATACTTGGCTTGTGATCCTTCTTAGTGTCCTTGTAAATTTTCTGTTTTGGAAATCAAGAAAACTGAAGGCATGTCAAAGGGGAATTCATCACTCAGTAGATTAAAAACTGTGATTAATTCACATCTGGTCCTTTTATATGACAGGGCGAATAAGTTTAACTTGGCAATTCTTTCGTCGTACGGCAGCTATGCAATACCGAGAATTAATTGAGTTGCGATTATTTGAACCTTCTCCAACAGCTCACCGTCTCTGTAGATATGGGCTGGCTGTTTGTATACAATATTTGAGTTTGGTACGAACGAACACTGTCTATTAAGCCAAAATGATTTTAGCATAGAAGTGACTAAAAACACTACCTATTGACCATCGGGTTCCAAAATCTTTGGAAGCTGCTGCACAGCGGTGTGCAGTAGTTTCCAAGTCTTGGATGACGATGACTCCTACGTCTTGGTGTGTCTGGACAACAGATAGTCTGATGTTAATCACCGTGTGTGTATCTGTACCTTGGTGACCAATATGCATCAGGGTTTTCGCTCCCCTTAACCTCTATGGAAGATGACTGGCCTGTCATTGTGATGATTCTTCGACTTCGAACCGGCTGTTGTGAAAACTGACTCTTCTTTAACGACTTTAGGTCGTTTATTTTTCTATGACTTGTTCCCACGCATCAGCTTACATTTGAAGAGTGATCGCGGCTGCGTTGTGCATACTGAGATTCTAGGCGACTGACAATCACTTGGGTGGTCAGATTGTTTTTTCTGCTGTAAACATACCTGGCCTTACGATTAGGTCTTCCAGGCGTTTCCTGGCTGCTGTTGCTGCTTGAATAGATCTCTTTAGGATCTACCATTGCGATGGCTTTTGATGGTAAATCCTTTGCGTTCGAGCAGAATTACTGGCATTCACGTACGCACCCAGGTTTACTAAACCTTTTGAAAATTGCGAATGTTCGTGGAAAATTCTCGGTATCACCCTTTGTACTCACCACACTGCATACAATTTCTTACTGAGTATCTACAGTCTGGACGTGTTAGAAGTTGCTTCTTTTACACTATAAATGTAACTCATCAAGGAAGAGTACCCGTGTCCTTTCAAATACCTTGGGTTTGATTTGGCTACATATACCGATATATATATTTTTTTGAAACCATGAGTCGATTAGTGTTAGACCACCATTAGAAACCTGGAAGCACTGGACGGCCGTTTCGTCCTGTTATGAAACTACTCCTCAGAAGTGCGCATCCACGACTCCTGCACCCAGCAGGATTCGAACCCAGGACCTTAGGTATTGTGCGCGAACGCCTAACCATTCGGGTGTAGGCAGTAACTACCGAAGACTGTGTATGAGGTTGCGCAACTCCGTGAATTGATCAAGTTGGACATTAACACCGTTAGATACCGGTTCAGTGGTCCAGAGATTGGGCATTCGCGCACAATACCGAAGGTTTTGGGTTCGAATTCTGCGGGGTGCAGGAGTCGTGGATGCGCACTGCCACTGATGAGTCCCATACCAGGACGAAACGGCTGTCCAGTGCTTCCAGGTTTCTAATGGTGGTCTAGCATTGATCGATTCATGGTTTCAAAAATGTGTAACTTAACAATCTTCACAACCCCGTAATGCATATATATATACATATATATATATATATATATATATATTATATCCCAAGTTGTATGTTGCTTATACTTGAGTTACATCAAGTTAAAGTCATTTTCTTACAAATATCTTGTTTACCATGTTCTCTTTTTCATTTACCAACTTTCTTTTTTAAATAAAAAAAAATCACTTCTTAGTCGGATTTAACACATGTAGTAGATTTGCCTAATCCAGATTCTGTTGAAATTTTCAAACGATCAAAACTAAGAACAATGGATGAAGAGAAAAAATTTCTAGTTGATCATTATCTGTGAGTTTTAACTTGTAGTTGCTTTTGAATTTCATTGATTTGATTTTTGTTTATTCTTTCAAAGAAAAGTTTAGAGTTAGTTCTATTACACAGAATATAAAATACACTTTACAACTAGAGAAGATCAGTCAGATGCAACGTAGAACTTCGCACGTAAGTACATCAGTTCATGTTGCCATATCACATCAGCACAGAGATATAATTGTCAATTCAAATCCAATAGTAGAAGAGGTAGCAAAAGGTATTAGAAGTAATCGGAGAGGTTAGGATTAGAAGAAAGTCAAAACTAGAGGTGTTGAAGAATCCAGAAGATTAGGATTTGAGAGAACACAAAGAATAAATTCACCGGCGTCATTGCAAACAGTTTTGAGCCATGTCATTCAAGGTATCTATCTAACCATCGATTATTATCATCTCGCGGACCTCAACTAGAGAAGATCAAAGAGTATGATAAGCAAATAATAAACAACATTGTCGTGAAGACAAAAAATCCATAGATCATGAAGAATAAATAAAATGTATTAGAAGATGTGGATAGAGGAACACAAAGAAGCAAAATTTCATTCAGTTGCCAATTAATTATATATTTTGCCATCTAGAGAACTCACAACATATCGTCGCTAGCTTTTTAACTTTCAAACCTATTCACAGTACCTTAAGCTGTAGAATTTTTGTTGTAACGCTGCTACGTATAGCTATTCAGTCCTAGCGGCGTCCAATTCAAATATCCCAATACGACCCAAAATGCTATTTCCAAATCTCCTAGATATCAGAACGCGACACCGTGGGGTGGAGTTGTTTATTGGGTCGAATACAGAAGAGAGGTAGGCAGGAGAAACGGAATCGGAATCCAGATCATGAAGGCTTACAGATAGTGCGTATTTACACATTAAGGTCGAATAAGAAGGAGCATCAACGTCTGTGAAATTGACAGTTTAGGACGACCAATAGAAAAGAACATTTGAATGACATTGACAGTCCAGATGACCAATAAGAGGCAACATTGAAGTATTTGACTTTGACAGTTAGAACGATCATAATTTTGACCAATAGAAATCGACCAATAGGATTGTACTTCTAAAAATAGTATTCTTAGGATATTTGGTGAATATCCTAACAGTTTTGCACTTATTTCTTAAAATTCATCCATACTATGATGATGAGGAATCACTGAATTCTAATCTAGCCCAATTATTTTTCATCCAGTGAAATGTTGTCATAAATGGATCATTTTCCCCACTCTTTCACTCTCATTCCTAGTATTTATTAGCTTAGAGCTTAAAGATGTCTAATAAAGAAAGCTATTCTTTAATATGGTGAACCAATTATATTGTATTATATATATATTTCAAGAAGCCGTCTTTTCACTTTAACTGATCTCGTATAATAACTCTGGTGAATCTCAATCCACTTGATGAGATTCAAGCAACGACATGGCCCAAAGTCGTTTACAATGGTGCAGGTGCACCCATTCTTTGTTTTCTCTCAAATCCTAATCTTCTGGATTCGTTAGCACCTCTACCTTTGTCTTTCTAACCTTATCTCACTGAATTATACTTCTTGAATAATATCTTCAAACCCTATTCTTCTTCATTACCATTAATACCTCTAATATATCTATCACTTGGGATTTGATTTGACATTTGCGGTTTTGTGCTAATGTGGTATGGCAACATGAACTTATGTACATACGTACGAAGTTCTACGTTGCAACTGACTGACAATGGATTCATGTTTGCAAGAGGAACAGTTCAGTTCGAGATAATGGATTGATATTTTGCAAATTAACGATTTACGATATAGTTTTTCTATCTTGCCAATTAACTCTGTGATTTGAGGTTAATACAATCCGGTTGCCCTCACCTGTGTTCTCCTTGACTACACACTGACTGCCTTGTCGAGCTATATTTTACGGTGTAGTAGGTTAGACGAAAGCTAGGGGCGGCCAGACCGAAACATGGCAGAAATCCATGAAGTCACTGACAGGTGGACTGGGTCATGTCGCTAGATGTCGACTACCTGGTTGGGGTCCGCGAGATGATAATAATCTATGGTTAGAGACCCCGAATGACATGGCCCAAAACCGTTTGCAATGGCGCCGGTGGATTTATTCTTTGTGTTCTCTCGAATCCTAATCTTCTGGATTCTTCAACACCTCTAGTTTAGTCTTTCTAAATTTATCTCACTAAATTATACTTCTTGAATAATATCTTCTAATCCTAACCTTTCCGATTACTTCTAATACCTCTACTACCTCTACTACTATTGGATTTGAATTGACAATTATAACTCTGTGCTGATGTGGTATGGCGACATGAACTGATGTACTTACGTACGAAGTTCTACGTTGCATCTGACTGACTGATTCAAGTAACGGGGTGCATTATCTCCAGTTTTCAAATGGTCTGTTACAGCAAGCTTAAGAATCTATTGTTTCCAATGTTAAAATTTTCGCAACACTTGAATCACATAAGCTTTTATCATTCAACTAGAGTGCATCATCATCTATCAGACAACACTACTTGTTATACAGACAGATCGAATCTTTTCAGAGTAATTCCCTCTTTCACAATGTATGATAATTCTTCATACGCGTCAGTTTCTTTTTATTCTGTTCCGTTTTTGACACTCTATTCAGTAACCTATGTCAGTGTTGATCATTTTTGAGCATATAGTGTTTCTAAGTATCTACATAAACCTGTAATGTTTTATTCCATTTTATTATTGTGATTAGATTTTCTCAATATTTTGACTGTTACTTACCTTACTTATACCTGTTACCCCTAATGTAGCATAGGCCTCCCACCAGTATTCTTCGACTTACTCTTTCCTGGGGCCTTCCTTTCCAATTTTACCCAATTGCTGTTCATTCTTTTCATGTCTGTCGTGTTCTCGGGTATTGTTCTTTTCCTTTGACCTTGAAAATTCCAACTTAGGGCTTGTCTTATGACACAGTTTGGTGGTTCTCACAATGTATGTCCCATTCACTTTTAGTGCTTTTTCGTAATTTCTTCCCCTGCTGGAATCTGGTTTGTTTCCTCCCACAATAGATTGCTGGTGGTGTTTGGCCAATGAGTCCTCAGTAATAATAAACACAGTATTATTAACACTTGTATCTTGTAGATGATAGCTTTCATGGTTCTCCAAGTTGCCACTTTCATTTATTATGCCTTCATTAAACATTTTTTTATTAATGACAGTTTTTCGTGTTTAATCCTCGTTTCTCCTTGTTGGTTGTCATTATCGCTTAGTTTATATCATGTAGTATGTCTCATATACTTCACAAAACGAGGCTTGTCAAATGCATTGCTTATCCTGCAGTGCCACTGTATTTATTGTAAACAGATCTATTGCATTATTGATTTCAAGATTTTCAGTGTCATTCATTCAAGTTAGTTTGACTCTTCAAACAGACTTCATAGCATGTGAGATATATAATTCCTTTTTTCGGAAATTATTTTCAGTCAATCAATCAATAAATAGCAACGTAGAACTTCTTACGTACGTACGTACATCAGTTCATCTTGCCAAACCACATTTAGCACAGAGGTGTAATTGTCAATTCAAATCCCATAGTAGTAGAGGTAGTATAGTAGTGTAGTGAAGG
>CALYCR020000538.1:0-13333 GCA_944470395.2 Schistosoma turkestanicum
GTGCTATAGTTTGACATTTCTAAATCTTTCGACATGATTAACCATCATTTTCTCATAAATAAACTCACATTTTGCGGGATCAGAAACCCTCTGCTTTTTTGGCTTAATAATCTCCTCAGTCACTGACAACAAACAGTTAATGTAAACTTCTTCTTATCGGATGTTGTCTCGGTCAAGAATGAGGTAATACAAAGTAATATCTTAGGTTCTTTGCTGTTTTTGGAATATATAATTGATGATTGAGATTGCTTCTGGTGAGGTAAGCCTCTTCCATTATCAACTAAACAATGTGTAAAACTGCATCGGTACAAATATCAATAAAGTGGCCCAGTGGTGCTCAAAATGGAAGTTGGAACTCTACACTGATAAATGTGGACGGATCTGCTTTAGTCAACCAGGATATAACCGTATATGGCAAACTGCTGGCAAAATATCGTACAGTAATGAATTGTGGATGGAAGTATTTTATATAATTTATCCGTCTCAGAATAAACATCTATACAGACTTCTAAGTCTCATTGTGCTCTGGATTGCTTCAATCGTACCTTCGATAAAAATGAGTCACTTAGTTCAATGTACAAACAATGTGGTCGACTACTCGTTGGTACTGTTCAAATAAAAGAGAAATTAGAGCAGGAGTCCGTTCAGACGCGATTCACACTTCTCATGTTTGGGTCTGATCAAGATATCATGAACTTGGACTCAAAATTTTGTTGGAAGAGGAGACTTAAACTAAGTCTGATCTGTTTCTTCTAGAAAAAATACTCAATCAGCTATCCTTTACATCCGATGACGTAACTCGATATACAGAATCTCCAAATTATATCGTCGGTAACTCTTCGTCAATAATGAAACGATCTCACTCCGAATCTTCTCTCTTTGTGAATTACTTTACCAGTAATTCTCAAGAACATGGAACATGCAATCTGTCTGTGAAAGAAAATCACTCCCATGCATTGTTCGCTGTATAAATGCTTACTTCTTCTTGGAAAATACGTTAGACGTACACACAGGTGTAAATATATCTCATTACACATGTGATATCATAGGAACTATACGCATCTATTCATTTAATCAGCAATTTCACTGATTAAATGACCTTGCATGTATTTTGTGCAAACAGTGTCCCCCTTGAATTTAACTAATTTCAATAGTTTTTTTATACAGAAAAATGAGTCATAAAATATTCTTCTCTCTGAATCATAATAAACTTGATAGACCTGATTGACCTATCATTGTAATTATTAGCTTCGTTATTCTGTACTATCTGTTTCCATTTCATGACAATAGCTAATCGGATTTGTCACAGCAGCCGACTTTAATACACTGTCCGTAAAGCAAGGGGAAGTAGCCTTGCATTACTTCTATATATCCGAAAAATATACTGATATATTTGGGAAAATTTGAAGCTCAGTTGGATGGTTGTGTTAGAGTTTCGTTCTCTGAGACGAATGTTTTGGCTGCAGAGCTTTCATTGTCTTCCTGAATAACCTCATCAGACCGAATTTCCGATAGCAGTGAAGTATTCGTATTTCTACACACATAACGCGTAGCTAGTTCTGTTAACCTCAATCTTGATTGGTCGTTATTGACATTAAACCTGTAGTTGTCTGAACTTTTATTTCGGAAGTATTCCCCTTTGATCTGTTTCTCGATCCTATATTTACCTATGATTTTCCTGATTGAATGATAAGTTGGGTCAATGTCGATGTGTTCGGTGGTTGGCATGCTTCTAAAAATTCTCTACGATTGATTGAAGTGATTCTGTTGGTTTGTGCGCTACACCTTTTCCAAATGGTCTCAGTAGTCGTACTGTATCTTCCGATATGTCTTTTACATATATTAGGATGATCCACTTGTTGTTTACTTAATTGGTAATCACTTATGCGTGGATAGCCGTTCTATTGAAAGATAGTCATCAGATATTTCCCTTCGTATTTTGTGCTTCATATGTGCTGCAGTGTGTTTTCTCTCTCGTGAACAAAGTTTGTACTCAGTTGATTTCGCATTTGATTTTGGGTTGTTGCTAATTTAGTTGAGAATTAGATCTGTGTTGGTCGGCTTTTGAAGTACTCGATTCTCCAGTTTTCCTGTGTCACTTCTGGCGATTAGTGGATCCAGCAATGATAGTGCGTTGTTTGATTCGTTTACCATTGAGAATTTTATGTCGTCAAATACGTTGTTTATCCGATTGTAGATGTTCTCCAGCCCCTTCCTCTTAACGATGACAAATATCTCGTCTATATAACGAACCCACACTTTTTACTTGATCACCAGCAAAATCGGTGCCCCTAGTCTCTACATCGACTAGTGCTGTGACTTCTGTAATGGGTAGGCTGTATGACGCTTCAACAACTGAATATGGTGGGTATCGACTTATTTTGAAGATGGCACATCTGCGAATCTCGACCTATGTTTATTTGTTGAGACATACATATGCTTATTTTTGATCACTTGCTTCCATACAATACTCAGTCCTGAGAAGAACACTTAAGATTGAACGAATGACGTGAGGGCTTCTTGCCGACTTGTATAGCTTCAAAATTATATGTGTTACCTTAACGAACCTTTTATTGTTCTTTTCTAGAAGTTTCGCACACGGCTGGAACGCATTAGACAATTTGTACTTCTTCGGCACATATCAGTACTCATGGATAAGAAGTGCCGAATGATGCTGTGATAATCGAAAAATAGTTTTGCAGTCTCTCCGCTTCGCAAGTGAACATCAGACGGAAGAACAGTTACATAATTCCGGATATTAGCCTCTGCATTTTCAATTTCAATGAATTTCACTGTAGCAATAATTCATCCAATATGTTACGTTCCAGTTGAGGTGTGCTCGACATCAACTGTGATGAGAATCGTCTGTGACAAGCCCAGGCAAATCGTGATTATTGGTTGAGTGCTTGAAGAATGATTGAAACGGTGATGTCAACGCTGAAATTTCACGACTAATAAGCCAGTGAAAAAGGATAGGGACATAAAATTCACATCCAAGGCTCATTAGTATTCGAGGTAAAAAATTGCCGAAGATCATTTTCTTCATCGACTACAAACCCACAATACCCACCAAGTGACATGATGTGAGTTTGCAGCTTGGCATAATCAGCTAACTTTAGGAATGGAGATAAGAAAATTACTTACTTGGAGTATTAACTTTTGAGGACGCTTTGTGTCTCATATTAAATATATCTCGCGGATTTGGGCGCTTCCAGCACGATTAGTACACGAAGTCTAGAACATCTAAAACTGCCGTCCGCGACATCAGTTACAATTGAGAATTTGTTGTGGTCGTTCAGGAAAACAACTTATCTAAGAGCAAGTTATCGGTGACCGTGACAAGATAGAGCTAGTACTTCGTAAGTTATCAGCATTCATATTTTGGAGGAAACGTGAAAATTGACGGAATATTTATCTTTTATTTCATTTAACATCAAATAATAACCAATAGTTATCATTTTAAAGCTGCCTAGTTTATCAGATGAAGTGTCATGACGGAATTTAAAAGAAGTACACAATAGCCGGTTGTTGAAGGCTTTGCTTACAAACGTATTGTTAGATAAATATTTTTGATGACTTTGTTTGTGAAAATCTCTCCATGTATATATTTGTAATTCGTTCTTATTGATCCCTCCAGTTGTACATTTGGTTAGTTTGTTCGATTCCATTTGAGATGATAATATTTGTATTTTATTATAGTTTCTATTTCTTCTGCCTTTACGTGCACGATTTTTGCACTAAGGCTTGGCCACAAGTGCCCAAGTTTCTATCGTATCGTTTGGTAGCAGCAAGTCACAAGCTACGATGCTCACGAGGTACGCACGAAACTAGCGTCTCGCGTTCCGGTCACTGCGTACGCCTACCTATACGTTTTCTCGAGTAATCACCAAGGCAACAATCAATACATGATAGGACACCATCCTCATACTATATGTATGCTACACCTTTCTCTTTTTCCTTTATTTGATATCCTGAGCCCGCGCCTTGGACCACTGCCCTGTTGATACTGTCGACTTCAGTCAACTATGACGAAAGCTGGCCTGATCCCACACGCGTCTGCAATTATATTTTGGTACTTTGAGTGTCACATTGCTTGTACTGATTTACAAACTACTACTACTACTACTACTACTACTACTACTACTACTACTACTACTACTACTACTACTCCCGACCGTAGCTGCTACCTTGACGTGGTGGTCGGGCTTGACTATCGCGATGACCCAACTGAGCTATACTGGCTGGAAAGTATGTTCCTGCAGGTCCTACCATGCCAGGCAGGTCAATTGGAGAACGATGAGAATAAAAGCAGCTACCCAAGGTCTGAGGGCGAAGTCGTACTGCTGACTGCAGAGGGATGTGACAGCAGTAAGGTGTTTCCCTCGGACAACCAGCATCTGCAGCGATGCTGCCTTCTCACAAGGAAGGAAGGGTTAGAAAAGGTCGGCCCTAAAAATGTCACACCTCCCCTAACTCACGGATTTCCGTCTCCTTGGGTAAGGGTGCCCACTAAGGGCCTTTAAGAACGGAGCTAATCCTCAAAAAACATTTGATAAAAAGGCCGTGCGTGACCGGCCTCAAGCAGTTGTCCCTTGGACTCTGCGGTCACGCACCAACACTAATCTATCTTCCTTTTCAGGTTCCTCAAGAAACAACCTTCCACGGTGTGGGCAGCCGGGAAGTGACAACCGCCCTCATACCCGTAACAGCACGCGAGACTAAATTGGTCAAAATCAAATCCTTCCTACACCCCCTAATGTCTCTCTTATCTCTACGACTAACTCTACTCACACTCCCTTTTCTCACTGCACCGCTAATGCGGACGAAGCGAGATCACGAAACGTCGTTCCTGGTCTCTTGAAACCCCGTTCTAGACTACATGTTGGAGCATTTAATGTATGGACATTGTGTCAAATAGGGCAACAGGCATCATTAGCTAGGACTTTAAAACTCGAGCCATCGATGTATGCTGCGTCTCGAAAACGCGCATACAGGATCCTAGCAAAGTCATTATTCTGATTTCACCTTGTCAAAATAAAGAAGCAGCTCGATTCGTGTATCCGGTAGCCCTGATGCTGCTTCCAAGGGTCTTGCTGGCGTAGGTATTGCGTTTAGTCCTAGGGCAGAATTATCTCTCCTAGACTGGATCCCAGTAGATAGTCGTTTGTGCGCTGTCCGACTAAACGGGACAGTAAGGAATCGGAAGGATAGGGAAACTCGCCGTTGCCTCTTCATCGTATCTGCCTATGCCCCCACTGAATGCAGGTGAGACGAGGTGAAAGATGAGTTTTACAGAAAGCTTTCGGACCTCCTCCAAAAAGCTAGGCACTATGATATAGTAATAATGGCTGGTGACTTCAATGCTCAAGTAGGTAGACTGAGTGAAAATGAAAGACATCTAGGTGGATGTTATGGTGTAGCGACTGATAATCAACCCAAGAAAATTTTTCAGGAGCAACTAGAAACAGAGTTAAGCAACCATGCAAGCGATTCCTATCCAGAAGCAGGTTGGTATGATATCAAAAGGGCAGTGATATCTACTAGTAAGTTAAACCATAAGGCTAGGATGAAGCCGTGGATTTCAGTCGCATCCACCGAACTGATGGATACTCGAAAACGCATCCCACCTGACTCTGAGCATGATGAAGAGCGTAGTCAGCTTAGGCGCAGACTTATAAAAAGTCTGCGTAACGACCGCGAACAGTGGTGGGTGGCGAAAGCAAAAGCGATGGAAAAGGCAGCGGCGACAGGCAACAGTAGACAACTTTTCCGCCTTATTAAAGAAACTGGTATTAAGAACCCGAATGTGAGTGAGACTATCTCGGAAAAGGATGGTCTTATTATCCATTCTCAATCCAGGAGACTGGATCGATGGGCAGAACACTTTAGGGATTAGTTCAACTGGCCACGAGCCACTCTTCTGTTACCCACGATCTCCAGTCAATCTGAATGGCAAATCGACCTAAGTCCCCCTAGTCTTAATGACGTTGAGAAAGCGTTAGGAAATCTGAAGCGAGGACGAGCTGCAGGTCCTGATAGACTGACCCCTGAGATAGTTAAGGATGGTGGTCCAGTTTTAGCAGCTAGATTGACTGAGATCTTAGGTAGAATCTGGGAACTGGACGCAATCCCATCCGACTGGTCTCAATCCTTGATTGTCCCAATCTATAAGAAAGGACAAAAGTCTTCTTGTGACAATCACAGGGAAATAAGTCTAACTAATATAGCTTCTAAAATACTGGCCTCAATCATACTTCGACGCCTAACGAAAGCTCGTGAAGAGCAGACTCGAGAAAACCAGTCTGGTTTTCGACCTGGACGTGGTTGTATAGACCACATCTTCACACTACGACAGGTCCTGGAACATAGACACACATTTAGGCGTCCTACAATAGTTGTGTTCCTGGACCTTAAGGCGGCATTCGACTCTGTTGATCGAGAGGCTCTGTGGCAGTGTCTGTCATTGAAAGGTGTATCAAAGAAGTACATTAACCTTATACATACCCTTTACTCGAACACCACTGGTCGAGTGAGAGCTTATGGCGAACTGTCATCTGAATTCTCTACATCAAGTGGTGTCCGTCAGGGATGTCCACCCTCTCCATTCTTGTTTAATTTTATCATGGACATGCTGCTAGAAATAACCTTATCCTCGTCTGAATTTTCAGGAGTAGACCTTTTACCAGGAGGCTCGCTTATTGACTTAGAATATGCCGATGACATTGTCCTACTTGGTGAAGACGCTGACAAAATGCAGAGTCTTCTGACTACCCTAAGCAACAATGCAAGCATGTTCGGGATGCGGTTTTCCCCCTCGAAATGCAAAATGTTGCTTCAAGACTGGGTTGCATCGGCACCTGAACTAGTGATAGGGAGTGAAGTAGTTGAGCGTGTAGACCGCTTCACTTATCTGGGGAGTCTCATCAGTGCCGATGGCCCGGTGACTGACGAAATCTCAGTTCGGATACAGAAGGCTCGATTGGCTTTTGCCGACCTGCGTCACTTATTGCGTAGGCGAGATAACCGTTCGCTAACCAAAGGACGAGTGTACTGCGCAGTAGTTCGCTCCGTATTACTTTATGGCTGTGAAACATGGCCAGTGAGAGTAGAAGATATTCGTAGGTTACTGGTTTTCGATCATAGGTGTCTTCGAAGCATTGCTCGTATATCGTGGGACACCCGAGTGAGCAACGCTGTTATTAGGAATCGGGTGCTAGGTAAGAATGGCAGATCAATCGATGAAGTATTGAAACTTCACCAGTTGAGGTGGTTGGGACATGTGTTGCGTATGCCCAACCACCGACTGCCTCGTCGAGCCTTGTTTTGTAGTGTCGGAATAGGTTGGAAGAAAGGTAGGGGCGGCCAAAACAACACATGGCAGAAATCCATAAAGTCATTGACTAGTGGACTGAGCCATGTCGGTAATTGTCGACTACCTGGTTGTGGTCCGCGAGATGATAATAATCGATGGTTAGATACCCTGAATGACATGGCTCAAAACCGATCTCAATGGCGCCGGTGCATTTATTCTCTGTGTTCTCCCAAATCCTAATCATCTGGATTCTTCAACCCCTCTAGATTCGACTCTCTAAACTTTTCTCACTGAATCATACTTCTTGAATAGTATCTTCTAATCCTAACCTCCCCGATTACTTCTAATTCCATTACTACCTCTACTACTATTTGATTTGAATTGACAATTATATCTCTGTGCTGATGTGGTAAGGCAACATGAACTGATGTACTTACGTACGAAGTTCTACGTTGCATCTGACTGACTGACTGACTACTACTACTACTACTACTACTACTACTACTACTACTACTACTACTACTACTACTACTACTACTACTACTACTACTACTACTAAAACTAATACTAATACTAATACTACTACGACTACTACACAGAATGAGACATCCCAAAACCATCTTTTTAATGTGCTCAACCAAGCTGTTCTACTGTGGAGAACTCATATAAGTTGAAATTGTAGAAAAGTGTTAAACTACAGGGAGATGACCGCTCAAAACCTATATCAGATGGAAAGCACACATATTTGAGTTTGATGGTCAGACACAAACAGAACGACACTATGGAGCTATATGTCCTGATTGATGCGAGTATCAGTTTCATCACATTGAGGTCACAGAGGTAGCTGTAGATTATCCTTAACAAGTACGACACAACATTTCTAAAGCTTCTTATTGATTGGCACAAGTTATACGACAATCAGGAGAAACAAGATATCAGATTAGTCACTCTAATGAATGCAGATTGACGGAGACGAAATGTACTTGTGACCGAATGACAGAGAATTACTTATTAACCGATTCGTGGAGTAAACAAAAACACTGAAATTTTGGGAACAACGTAAGTGCATTTGGTCGAGAAGTTGGGAGCTACATCATTGGTCAGGGCATTTTTGTGATGACTGTTTTTGAGAGGCTAGCGTTAAGGTTTCGACTTTTGATCAGGTTTCTCAGACGATCCTTCAGGAATATCTCCACTCTGAGCTGAAGCCAAGTCAATACCAGCTCCGAGACCGGCGAGTATCAGTTCTTCTTGAGATGGACCTGCAACAACTGAAAATTCGAAAAGACATCGATATGAGAGTCAAGCAAAGTATGATTATTGTAAACAAATTATGCCTCTATTGCATGCACATACAACACTGCATCACACTACACTAAACCAAACCACCACAAATATATTACGAATTTCTGAGGCTATGTCAGTTTGTATCCCTTTCATACAATAAAATCAACTAGAATCGACCAGCATCGAGAAACATAAGACTCACCTGGATTCTGACATTCGAACGATACGACCAGTACAAGTATGATGAGCTGAAATGAGAAGACCGATTATGCAAACAATATCACATAACGCAATTGTAACATACAGTGAGGAATCGCATTGTGATGTTTCTCTGATGAAGGGATTGTTGTTTTTCTTGGTTGTCCGATGAGTGGTTAACTCGATTGTTGACTGCATTCATTGTATGGTTGTATTTATAGTGGACGTTGGCCATTCCACATACACACACGTGATCACACCTCGATCAAGTTGTGAGCATAAATTCACACATGGCTCAACAGATTTCTAACTGTTGATGGATTATTGCTTATTGAACAAAGCTATTGAAGTGAAAGTATGACACACACGATGTGTTCTTTCAAATAGTATATGTGACAAATTGTTCGCACTTAGTATAATGTCTGAAAAATCAATTAATTTGACTTCAGATTTCTCTTGTTGTTTGTGGAATGAAGCACAAATTTGAGGAAAACTACAAATGCGAAATTAGAATTCAACAGGTGAATTCATATGTGAACAAGTGTGTCTAAAGATGCGGTTACTAGTTCCATAGAAAACTATGCAACTGTGTTTGTCACACCACAATGCGATCTCTCGCTGTATGTTACAATTGCGTTGTGTGATATTGTTTGCATAATCGGTCTTCTCATTTCAGCTCATCATACTTGTACTGGTCGTATCGTTCGAATGTCAGAAACCAGGTAAGTCTCATGTTTCTCGATGCTGGTCGATTCCATTCGATCACAATACATGATGCTGACGCATGTTGACTGCAACGAGGTCACTTTTCATCACTACTAATTTGGTGAATTAGTATGTTTAACAGTGTGATATATTGTGATTTAATTTGGTTCAATACATTGTGTGTTGATTTAGAATAGTCTGTAGTCATAATTTTCTGTTCACACTATCACAATTGATATCTGCGATATAACAATCTTGTCTTATTTTGTTTTCAGTCGAAGCAGGTCCATCAGGTGTTGCTGGTGATCAGGTTAGCATTATTATTGCTAATAATATGAAAGTTTTCTCACGATTACCTGCAATTCACGGGCTGGTTCATGTAAAAATACCAATATCTCAAAGACAAATTAAAGGACATCTGACACAAACTTGTCAAAAACTCGAGACATCACTTGCTTTTTGACTATTATTTTGAATAATAAATACACTTGCTTTGTACCACATGGTCTTGTTGTTTTTATTCCAATCCAGATATTGTGGTTTCATTGAGTCAACATATTGAACCATTTATCAGTGATTTTATTGAAGGGACACCTTCAATAAGTTCGTTACTGGTGTTTTGCGATTATTTATCTACGTATTAAGTTAAAAATGCGGAAAAAACCATGTGTTTAGAATGGAAGATTTGTAATCATAATTTGAGCAGGATATGAATTACATCCGATTTGAAACTAAACTGTTGGGTATTATCTGGATCACGTTATTGTTGTTCACATGAAAAACTGAAGCTACAACGTATTGTTTGAACCACCAAAATATTATTTCCATGTTCTATAGTGACTCCTACTTCATTACTGGTTTTGCTCATTAGGCTAAGTAAGCCTGTGAATTGTTTCGCATTTTTAAAGACAATAAGTGCATGATCAACATATCTAGAGTAGAATCACAGTTGACCGAATGCACGTCTCATGTTCGTCTGTACACAGTTAACTACATATAATTACTGATCGTAAATTATGAGACCCAATTTATATATTGACTACTTTTGAGTAAATGAAAGTAAACAATAAGCTTAACATGTGATACAGAAGAACACTGATTTACTAAGTGAATGATGTCAATAAACGTACTGATCAGTAGTTTCCACCTTTGTTCGCTACACCAAATTTATTTACAGTAGCGTGCATGATTCAACTCGATAATTACTAATTACTGTGTATGGGTGTGAGTATAACTGAGTACACGAATATCAGATTAACTCTATTGTCGAATATGTCGAATACGATTCATTTAACAAATGTCACTGCCATAATTATCATCACTACTGTTATCATCATTGTTAATAGTAGTATCAGTATGATTAGATGATAGATTGAGAACCACCATTCATCAGTACCCTATCTCATCCTTCCACTCTCCTTTCCTGCTATCCACATGAAAATGTGTTCAACTTCTTCACTAACTTAGTTGGTTTTCGACTCCATTTCATATTCTTATCAATGTGACCGAATATTCTATCATCTGATAGTGTCGTCTCCTTATGTTTACTCGTAATATTTCACAAACTGGATACTTCGTACGTCCAACAATTGTGATAGATTGAACTATGGACTTATAAGTTTTGTCGATTCATTTCGGTTGCCTGCAGTCTGGAAACAATAATGTTAATCATTTCAATCAGATGTACATATTCTAATAACATCTACGAGATTCCTACACCAAAGTTATGTTTTCACAGAAACAACGCAAACTAGTAGAAAATAGTGTATATGCAATCTATTCAGATGCTTTGTAGAAGTACGCCAACTCTTTGCTACAACGATAACACTAGTCTAACACCAACATGGAATAACTCTATTAGATCACTCCTTTTGTAGTTTCAGTTTTTTATTTTAAATGAATATCTGTCATTCTACAACTCCACGGTTTTGTTTTTGAATGAAATATACAACACTAAAAGTGTGTATCAAGTTGATGTTCTCATCCGTGGAGAACTACTGACTTATTTCACTCATTAATTGTAATGTTTTACGGTGACTAATTCTGAAGTTATTCGAGAGCATGTTGCTGCACTCCTGATTACATTTTCCAGATTTTCTTCCAAAGGTTCGTGTGTCTATACACATATGTGAGTTGGTAAATTCAGAGTCGTATGATGAGTTCATTCATGACTAAATTGCACTGTAGGTACTTCGATCTAGGGCTGAGTTGCTTAATCCCTTTAATTCAAGTACTTCATCTACAAATGTTTCAGAATTCAGATCATAGGTTCTTGCTGCTTACATGTATCTCAGATACACTGATTACTAAAGACAAATGTTATCTATTCTTGTGATTTGATTTTTGATGGAGAGTTTGTATGTGAGCTACAACAGGAAAACATACCAAGAAACAGTTAGCAGTTCGTAGAAAGTGAAACCTTCCTCAGAACATTTTTATCAGCTCAGTTCTTTATCCTAACCACATACGTACCTCCATTTGGGATAAGTGCAGTTTTTAGGCAGATTTGTAAGTTAGCAGTTTTTTCAGAGCCAACTCAGTAAGAATGAAAAAAGGCATTCACAAACACGAAAAGTGGCTTGAGCTTTGGTTTGCACGGTAAAATGAATGCACAAGTACAAACCTCATGCAAAGGTTTATATTGTAACTGATTATTAGACGTCACAGGTTAGTTACTGACCAAGCGACTCAAAAAATACTTTAAATAAATGGGACGTTTTAGATATTGTTTTTTTTTATATTCATGGTCGCTTACAAATCATTCAGACTAAACTTGAGCAACCGCCTAATATAAAAGACACTATTGAGATTATGCAGTAAGTGCGCTTACCAAGTTTACGACACAAAACAAATTTATCAGGGTATTTAACGTATGTACACAACCTCTCATTTGATGAGGCATTCACTGCAATAACATTCATTTTCTTCATTTCTTACGCCTGTTACCCACAATGGAGCAAAGGCCGCCCACCAGTTTTCACCACCAAACTCTGTCCTGGGCTTCCCTCTCCAGTTCTGTCCAGTTTTTGTTCATTCTTCTCACATCTTTCTCTATTTCTCGGCGTAGTGTGTTCCTTGGCCTTCCTCTTTTCCTTTTGCCTTGAGGGTTCCAAGTGAGAGCTTGTCTTGTGAGGCAGATGGGTGCTTTCCGCAGTGAGTCCTTTCCACTTCCACCGCTTCTTCCTGATTTCCTCCTCCACTGGAATCTGACTTGTTCTCTCCCACAGTTCGTTGTTGCTGATGGTGTCTGGCCAACGAATACGAAGTATTTTGCATAGACAACTGTTAAGGATTACTTGTATCTTCTGAATGATGCCTTTCGTAGTTCTCCATGTTTCCGCTCCATACAGTATAACTGTCTTGACATTTGTATTGAAAATCCTGATTTTGGTGTTGGTTGAAAGTTGCTTGGAGTTCCAGATATTTTTCAACTGTAGAAATGCAGCCTTTGCTTTGCCGATCCGCGCAATCACATCTGCATCGAATCTACCTTGGTTGTCGATGATGCTGCCCAGATATGTAAGTGTGTTAACGTCATCCAAGGCATCTCCGTCAAGAGTGATTTTGTTGGTGCATGTTGTCTTGCATCGAAGAATTTTGCTTTTTCCTTTATGTATGTTGAGACCTACTGCTGCAGAAGCTGCTGCAACACTGGTCGTCCTCTCTTGCATTTGTTGTTGCGCGTACGACAGAAGAGCCAGGTCATCTGCGAAGTCCAGATCGTCCATCTGCATCCTAGCTGTCCATGGGATACCGCGCTTCCCTCCAGAAGTAAACGTCTTCATAATCCAGTCGGTCACCAGAAGAAAGAGAAAGGGTGATAGTAAGCAA
>CALYCR020000539.1:0-13421 GCA_944470395.2 Schistosoma turkestanicum
TCATATACGGCCTTCGCCCTTCCTCTCAGCAGCGTTCCCAGCACCACCAGCTTCGCCTTCGGTTCCTTCACCTTCACCAGCTCCGCCACGGCCTCAAACTCCTTCGGCCATGGAATCTTCATCCTTTGCGTAGGCAGCGACACCAAATGTAGTGAATGAGAACACAGGTGGGGCAACCGAATTGTATTTACCGAAAATTACAGAGTTACTCAGTAAAATTGGAAAACCATATCGTAAATCGTTCATTTGCAAAAGATCAGTTCATCCTATGGAACTGGACTGTTTCTGTTGCCAAACATCAATCCATTGTGACTATTCATGCGTTTCATACAAATTCCATTGTGTTCCCTCGCTCTTCCTTTCTTGATCTTCCCCCCGTATTATGCTACCAGACTTTACGTTGACACTCACGTTATATACTACTTATAAGTAGTTCGCACCACAGCACCACACTACTACTGCTACTAACTTCAGATCATTTTGTTTTATATTTATAAAAAAAAGAGTACAGGACATCCGTAGGTTACTAGTCTTCGATCATCGTACGTAAACGTGAAACCAGAATAACTGATATTGTCCGATTTTATAAATCACAGTTTCATGTCAATCCATTTAACCGAATGTAAATAGTAGTGATGATTTGTGTCTAATTGTCACTTTCAAATTGCCAATTTACTCCGTTTATGGCGTAGGCGAGATATCCGTTCGCTAATCAAAGGACGGGTGTACTGCTCAGCAGTTTGCTCCGCTCTCCTATACGGATGGCCGTTAACAATAGAAGATGTTCGTAGGTTACCAGTATTCGATCATAAATGTCTTTGAAGCATTGCTCATGTATCGTGGGACAACCGTATAAGCAATGCTGTCGTTAAGAAACGAGTTCTAGGTGGGAATGGCAAATCAATAGATGAAGTAGTGGAACTTCATCAGTTGAGATGGTTGAGACATGTGTTACGAATGGCTAACCACCGACTGCCGTGACGAGCTATGTTTTGTAGTGTAGGAGTAGATTGGAAGAAAGCTAGGGGCGGCCAAACCAAAACATGGCAGAAATCCATGAAGTCACTGACATGTGGACTGAGTCATGTTGGTAGATGTAGACTACCTGGTTGGGGTCCGTGAGATGATAGTAATCGATGGTTGAAGACCCTGAATGACATAGCTCAAAATCGTTTGCAATGGCGCAGTTGCATTCATTCTTCGTGTTCTATGAAATCCTAACCTTTTGAATTCCTCATCACCATTTTCTTTGTAAGTTTATTTCACTAGATTTTACTTCTTGACCAATATCTTTGAACCCTAATCTCTCTGATTACCGCTAATATTTCTACTTCCTTTACTATGCTGAGATTTAAATTGACAATCGCGTGTCTCTGTGCTAATGTGGTGTGACAATCTGAACTGATGTACAGTACGTACGTATGTATGAATTTCTACGTTATAACTGACTGACTGTCTGTCTGATGGATTATCTTTTGATTCTCTACACTAAATCATGAGACATTGAAAATTTAATTTTCTGTTGTTATACTAGAAGGGGAGGATATTTTACATCAGTGGTTATATAACATTCTATCATCAACGATAAATTGTTTTGATCATTTGTAAGACAAGTAAATTGTCGGTCGACTTCTTTCACATATCTTCTCGTATTCGGAACCCTTTGATTGCTCTATACATTCAGATCCGACAGTGTTTGTTTCAGCAATAATGTCTGAGTGACATTCCGCTACACATATCCATGGCATACTACTTATGAACCACATTGTGAGTAGTATACACCACTCTATACATGTGGTACATTCTCGTTTCGTCATATATGTTGGCATGAGTGTTAAAATTGTCCTTATCTTTTATTCCAAGAATAAGCAGAACAAGAAAAAAGAAGTTGACCGCTTTTACGGATCTGGTTATATTGAACACAAAGTTCACTATGACACAAATCTTTTAAAAATGTGTTCTCATTTTTAAACGTTCATAATTAGGTGGTAGTTTTAGGTGTCTAACCTGAAATGTGTGTGATTTGCTAGGTGAAGGGAGGATTACAAAGTGAAGTGTGTGTAAGTGTGTAAGAGGGATTTTCAAAGAAAAAAGTAACAAGAAGCTATGTAAGTAAACCATTGACAAATGAATTCATTACTCTTAAATTACACTTACATGTGATTGCAACATGCAACAACCAAATCACTCTTGATGCAGATGCCTTCGAGGACGTTAACATCATCGACAACGAAGGTAGATCCGATGCAGATGTGACGGCGCGGATTGGCAAAGCAAGGGTTGCATTTCTACAGATGAAAAATATCTGGAACTCCAAACAACTTTCAACCAAAACCAAAATCACGATTTTCAATACAAATGTGAAGACAGTTCTACTGTATGGAGCTGAAAACTTGGAGAACTACCAAAGCCATCATTCAGAAGATACAAGTGTTTATTAACAGCTGCCTACGCAAAATACTTCGGATTCGTTGGCCAGACACTATCAGCAACAACGTACTGTGGGAGAGAACAAACCAGATTCCAGTGGAGGAAGAAATCAGGAAGAAGCGGTGGAAGTAAATAGGACACACACTACGAAAAACACCTAACTGCGTCACGAGACAAGCCCTCACATGGAACCCTCAAGGCAAAAGGAAAAGAGGAAGGCCAAGGAACACACTACGCCGAGAAATAGAGAAAGATATGAGAGGAATGAACAGACATTGGACAGAACTGGAGAGGTAAGCCCAGGACAGAGTTGGTTGGAGAAAACTGGTGGGCGGCCTATGCTCCACTGGGGGGTAACAGGCGTAAGTAAGTAAGTACATGTGATTGTCAAAACAATAGTACAAATGTATAACAATGTTAAGATAATATGAGATAATTGTGATGATAGAAGTGTGGGTAAAATGCAAAGTTTTCAATGTTTCATTTAGATATTTTTGAATAATTTTTTTAACTATTCATTGCTATTGTATTTGTTTAAAATGTGTAAAATTATTTTGCGTTTTATAATCAATTGTTCTTATCTCCTCCCCCCCAAAAAAAAAACAAATTACAGTTAGGTATACTCATTACTACACCTGCTGCATTTTTTGCTCAAGCTCGTAAATTAATCAAACATCATCATGCATTAGAAGAGAAAATTGCTGAATTTCGTAAACAAGTAAGTTTATCACTCATTATATTAGATTGCCAATTTAATGAATGATATTATTTTAAAGATTCCCATTGTGAAAATTAGAACAACACGGATATAAGCGAACAATCTTATTGTTTTCGATTAGATCGTCATCAGGCTGCTTTACTCTAATATACATGAATATTAGAGTATGAAAATGTTAAACCAATCAAGGCAATTTGAGTGATAATCACAATGAAATGAAAAAGATTACGTAACTACATCTAATAGGCAAAAGTTCAAGTGGATAATAGGAAAACAGGTGTATTGATAGTAGTAAGAAAATTTATAAAATATGATAACTAAAGTAGGTCAAGGGTGGGTGAATAGAATTCAAATAATCATCAAAAACGTCAAAAACATTATGTAATAAGCAAATGTGTAAAAATAAAATGAAATAAAAAAAATCAAAAAAATAATAAAAATATGTCAATCATTGGTTACGTCATATCCGGCCACGGAAGAGATAGGGATGTCACGAATTTCTTCTGAACACATAAATTAGGGTTGAATGTACGTATTCCTATGGCTTCTGCAATGTGAAGGAGACGGGATCGAACTCTGTTGGGAAATGATGGAGGTATACGATAGATCACCCGAAAAGATCTAGATTTATCTACAATGTGACCACTATCTACCAGGTGTGCTAAGATAGAACTGCGTATTGTTTTTGACTGATCCTTCGTAAACCATGCTGGGAGATGTTCACTCATTCGTTGGTTAAGTTGCCTGGAAGTACGCCCGATATAGCTATCTCCACAGGAGCAGCTGAATTTGTAAATGCACATAGAGGAGGCCAGCTCAGGTAACTTATCTTTCGTTTGAGTAGACATCGCAGGTCGACTGGAGAAAGTCAATGCAAGTTTTGCAGCGTTGAATGTTCTGTTAATTACTCTTCTTAATCTGTCCTGCAGAGTATCGCAGGCCACATCTCCGTTGAATTGTAGCTTCATAAACATAGGCTTCTTTCGGGCAGTCGAAGCCACCGGCTTCTTTTTTACGGCAGATATATACTTCTTTAAGAATGCGCTTGGATAACCAATCTCGGTTAGTGAGCCGTTGATGAATTCCAGCTCCTGACTTACAGTATCCATTGAACATATCATATTTGCTCTGTAAGTGAGACATCTAACCAAATTTCTTTTGTAGCGGATAGGTGTAAAACTACAAAAGTGAGTGTATTGGCAAGCACTGGGATTTTTTCGATACACGCTTCTACTTAGTGAACCATCCTTTCGCCTACTTAGTGTGATGTCAAGGAAAGACAGTTTTTCATCATATTCTTCTTCACCAGTGAACGTGATTGCCGGATGTACATTGTTGAATTGTTCTAAAAGTTTTTCTTTCCTGGTGTCCTGATCTACAATGATGAATGTGTCATCGACATAACGGCAATATAGATCAAGTTTTTGAATAACTTCGTTGAGTGGTCCATTTTCTAGCTTTGCTAGAAAGAGATCAGCTAGAATCGGGCCTAGAGGTGAGCCGATGGCTATACCGTCTATCTGCCTATAATAATTGTTGTTGAATACGAAATGGACCCACTTTAGTTATCATATTTTACAAATTTTCTTACTACTATCAGTACACCTGTTTTCCTATTATCCACTTGAACTTTTGCCTATTAGATGTAGTTACGTAATCTTTTTCATTTCATTGTGATTATCACTCAAATTGCCTTGATTGGTTTAACATTTTCATACTCTAATATTCATGTATATTAGAGTAAAGCAGCCTGATGACGATCTAATCGAAAACAATATTGTTCGCTTATATGTGTTGTTCTAATGATATTATTATTTTATATAATTTGATTTTTAATAGTTCGATAGTAAGTATTATTGGGTTTCTTTTATACGACTAAAGTTTAACTCAAAACTTCTATTACATTTCTCGTAAATCAGTTTGTCAATTATTAACAATCTAAGCCATTACTTTCTTGTTTACTTGCCTCTGTTACTGCCGATTGAGCATAGGCCGCTGACTAGCATTCTCCTACCTATTGTTTCCTGGGTCTAGGCCTTCCTTTCTAGGTCTGTCCAACTGCTGTTTGTTATTCTCGTGCCTGTCTCGGAATTTCTCGGAATAATGTGTTCTTTAGCCTTCCTCTTTTCCTTTCACTTTGAGGGTTCAAAGTGAGGGCTTCTATTGTGACACAATTGGATGTTTTCTTCAATGTTTGTCCTACTATCCACTCCCAGCGCTCCTCCATGATTTCTTCCTCAGCTAGAATCGGGTTTGTTCTCTCCCATAGTAGGTTGTTGCTGATAGTGTCTGGCCAACGAATCTGAAGTAGACAATTATATCTTCTGTATGAAGGTTTTCATAGTTTTCCCAAGTTTCCGCTCCATACAGTAGAACACTCTTGACATTTGTATTGAAAATTGTGACTTTGGTGTTTGTTGACAGTTGTTTTGATTTTCAGGTGTTCTTCAGTCATAGAAATGTTTTCCTTGATTTGCCAATCCGCGCTTAAGGCAGTAGTAGTAGTAGTAGTAGCCTACACAGTATCACACGCTTGTTCATGAATTCATTCTTTGTTTGACCGTGTGTTAGTTGTGTTTTTTCACTGATACATTTTGTGCGTAGGAAATAAATATATATGTAGTTGATATTTTAGAAAAAATCCTGATAAATGAATAGTTAGTTTTTGTTTTATACACATTGATTGTGTTCAGGAAGTGTAGGCATTTACTGTAATCTATGAATCATTCTGTATGTGAATGTAGTTAGTTATTTATTGCGTGGAAACATTATAGTGTTTTTTTATTGGTTGTATGTATGACAGAGTTTGTCTCCTTTCGTTGATTAGAATAAGCGTACGTATTCTTCCATGTTTCTGTTCATTAGGACTGAATTGTTAATTAATTTCTCCCAATTATTTTAACTTGATGTAATGTAGTGTATTTTTATTCTGATTACATTATAGTGGAATGTCATCATTTCACTGAAAAAGGCGCTTCACCTTTACATTTTTATATGATTTTAAGCCTTTTTGAACGAGAACCTCAATAATCATGACATGGAATCATCGGCTAAAAGATGTAGGATTTAAAACTTATGTTATCCGATGCTCTCTAACTCTCTGTAATAAAACTATGCTCCAGTTTCAGTAATTAAATTTAGTGCATTTTATATAGTTACTATTCAAAACACGGTCATAACGTCATTTATAGTCTTTTTCAAAGTGGATATTACAGGACTGCTTTTCAGTCAGTCAGTTGTGGAGAGAAGAGAGGTATGTGTGGGTGTAGGAAGGATTTGATTTCAACCAATTTGGTCTCGTGTGTTGTCATGGGTATGAGGAGTGGATGTCACTTCCCGGCTGCCCACACCATGGAAGGTTGTTTCTTGAGTGACTTGAAAAGGAAGGTAGATTAGTGTTGGTCTTGGAGACCTGGGAGTGTGACCGCAGAGCCCGAGGGACAACTGCTTGAGGTCGGTCACGCACGGCCTTTTTATGAAAGGTATTTTGAGGACTAGCTCCGTTCTTGAAAGCCCTTAGTGGGCACCCTTACCGCCGCAGACGGAAATCCGTGAGGTAGGGTGAGGTGTGACATTTATAGGGTCGACCTTTTCTAACCCTTCCTTCCTTGCGAGAAGACAGCATCGCTGCAGATGCTGGTTGTCCGAGGGAAACACCTTACTGCTGTCACACCCCTCTACAGTCAGTCAGCAGTACGACTTCGCCCTCAGACCTTGAGTAGCTGCTTTAAGTCTCATCGTTCTCCAATCGACCTACCTGGCATGGTAGGACCTACAGGAACATATGTTCCAGCCAATATAGCTCGGTTGGGTCGTTCGCAGTGGCGCCGGTGCATTTATTCTTTATGTTCTCTCAAATCCTAATCTTCTGGATTCTTCAACACCTCGTTTTTACTTTCTAAACTTATCTCATTGAACCATACTTCGTGAATAACATCTTCTAATTCTAACCTCTCCGATTACTTCTAATACCTTTACTACCTCTTCTACTATTGGATTTGAATTGACAATTACAACTCTGTGCTGATGTGGTATGGCGACATGAACTGATGTACTTACGTACGAAGTTCTACGTTGCAGCTGACTGACTGACTGACTGAGTAATTTACGATGTCCTCAAACGAAAGTATCTCATATAGGCTAACTACAAAAACCTATATTTAGTTGATAAAGTTTGACGGTAGACTTATCCTTAGATATCCTGGTACGCCGACAGAAGGGAGAGTCCTCACTCAGTCTCTCTCGAAATGCATGAATATAGCCACACGTATTTAGACACTGTCCGAGTAGTCCTAATCACTGCCTTCTTGTGACAGACATGATGTCTACGGAACAGAGAGGATGTCAAGCGAATGTTTGACGCTTTAACTAGGTTAGTTGCAACAGAGGAAACACCTAGGGGAGTTGAAGAACTCTGATTCCAATCCACTGATGTACATAGGATTCAGGGTGATGAGGAAGCAAATGGCATTTGAATGTATACTTGGTCACCAGCTAGCTACCATGCGACTGCATCTCCAAACGGCGCTACACTGCCTTGTGTATTAGACTTTTAAATCAAAGGCTCGCACTTACCCCTCCCCCCAAAAAGGTTGAACTAAATGAGTAGTTTTATCTGAAATTATGGGTTTCTCAAAATTTCGAAAATTACGGCTCTCGATGATTTTTCGTCTTTTTTCAGTAATTTCTCAGAGATAAAACATGAAAAAGTGTAATGGTCTCGTCTAAATAACTCATCATCAAAAGTATGACGAATCGATTCACTAACAAAAGAACGCTTAGTTATAAATAGGAATAAACGTAATAATAATAATAATAATACTGATAATCTTATAAGTAGTTCTAAATAGAAATATTTTCACCGCTATATAATTTATACTACTAAAGTTTTAATTAGTACCAAAATAATCGTTTACATGTTGTAAAAAGATAGTTAGCAGAGTTTTTTAATAAATATGCATTCTTTCTACTCGTCCCTTTTTCTGTTGATCGACATCATCATGATAATCAGTGAGTAGTTGAGTAGTCTTCATATGCACAAGATTACATACATTTTTTGTATGATACTATTTAGGGATGGATGGCAGATCAATAGATGAAGTAGTGAAACTTCATCAGGTGAGATGGTTGGGACAAGTGTTACGAATGCCTAATCACCAACTGTCTCGAAGAGAAATGTAAAGCAAATGTTTGACGCTTTGACTAGGTTAGTTGCAAAAGAGGATCCACCTAGACGAGAACCCTGATTCCAATCCACATAGGATTTAGGGTGATGAGGAAACAAATAGCATTTGTATCTATTGTTGGTCACCAGCTAGCTACCATGCAACTGCATCTCCCAACGTTGCTCCACTGCCTTGTATATTAGACTTTTGAGTCAAAGGCTCGCACATACCCCCCCCTACAAAACTTCCTGCTTTGGTTTGATCATCTGGGCAGTAGCATCGTAGCCTACTCACAAATTTAATGATTTGTATTGCGCATCTTTTTGCCAATGTTTGTCTGTTGTCTCATTCTGTTGATATGATCTACGGTGTAGTGTATGTATGTATTATATAACAACAGACTTTTACATTTTAAGCAAAATTTACTAATGCAATTTATGATAATTTTTTCAGTTGCTTTATGCATAAGTTTTGTTTCTGAACAAATTACATGATTTATATGTTGTGCTGTGTATTTTCTCTCTCTCTCTCTCTCTCTCTCTCTGTGTGTGTCTGTGTGTGCAGATATCACTCCTTTCAGCTGCTAATCAAGAATTAGTAAGACGTCATCAAATTGAAGCTGCACGTCTTTTAGCTAGTGCAACAACAGCTAACATGAAATCCGACCATTCATTATTACAAAATCAACATCCCACCACTACTCCTACATTAATGAATAAATCAATCCATCCTAGCAATGATAATAAACTCATCACAGAATTAATAAAGAAAAATGGATTCAATTATCATAATGACCAACATGTATTCCAATCTCCTTCTACTATCAATTGTCCAGAATTAGCATTAAATAATAATTATCGTCAGTCTGCTGTCCCGTTGAATTCGACAACGACAACAATGATACCGCCTCCACCATCGTTAACTAAAGTTTCACATCATCATAATAATACTAACAGTACACTCATATGTAACAACAACACAATTCGATCATCTTCAATTCATCCCATAGACAACGATCAATCGATATCCGGTCAGCACTCATTACTATTGAATAATTCTTCCATGAAGTCAACAAAAACATTAAACAATACAAGTTCACTGTTACAGCAACATCATCATACTACTCCTACTAGTAGTAGTAGTAGTAATAATAATATTGATGTTCATAAATTTGCACCAGTATTAATCAAATCTATGAATACAATTAATCATTCTTCTACGAATGTTTCATCTATTCATACTGTTAGTAATAAAACAGATTGTGATCATAGAATTGTAACTGTGACTAGTAATCATGATAATCATGATCACAATAGTACTACTACTACTAGTAGTAGTAGTAGTAGTACTATACACACAAATATTCCGCCTCCACCACCTTTACTACCTATGCATATACATTCAGATGTTTATACACATGATGTGATACCATCGTCATCCTCGTCGTCGTCATCATCATCATCCTTTACAAAATCTTGTGTTGATTTCTTCAACAATAATAATAAGCATAATAATGAGATTCCTTCATTACTTCCGGAATTCAATCGTTCAGCCGGCATTAATAGTAGTAGTAGTACATCTACTACTTGTACAACTAGAATCAATGATACATTGTCACATCAACATCCTCATCATCATGTGAAATCAATGCATGCATCATTGCAAGATTTAATACTTGATGAATTTTCACGTGAAACACCTTCTGTTTCAGTGAATAATAGTAATAATAATCATAGTTGTTCTACTGTGATATCAACGGAGAAAAGCATTTACACTAATACAACAGACAGTTGTTCACATCATCGACATCGTCATCATCATCATCATCACCAACATCATCATCAACATCACGGCCATCACCACAATCATCATCATAATAATCATCATCATTTGAAAAGTTCTTATCCTAATTACATTGATTATAGTCATCAATTTAATTTACCACCACGTAAACGACACTGGGATTCATATGACTATAATTCTACTACTAATAGTACTACTAGTAGTAGTAGTAGTACTATTACTACTAATACTACAACCAATGATAATAATAATAATAATCTTAATGAATTATGTGAACCACCAAAATTGTCTCGTGAATGTCGTAGCACCGATTTGGAAGCTATGCTTTAGTTAGTTAGTGAGTTACTTGGTTAACTTATTGTTCATTTCTCCATTCCCACTACACCTACACACCTACACATATACACACAATCTCTTCTCTATTCTATCCATATGAAATTTGTTTTATAATTGTTTATTGTCTTTTTTTTTTGAAAATTACCTCTGTTCTCTTTTGCTCTCTTCTACTCTCTCTCACACACACATACACATTTGTAAAATGATGACTGTGACATGTATGAAATGACACAATGTCTATATATCAGTGTATATACATATGTACGTATACATATACAATGTATTCAATAGGTCTCTTTTTTATTGCGCACATTTATTCTTATATATAATTAGGCAATGCAATTACTTTTCACTATTTTCAACACACACACAAAAAAAAATCGAGGTGTTCTAGTTCATATATATATTTAACAAAATTGTAAAACAACTCCACTCACTGGTATTAGGAATGTTGAAAATGATCAGCATAGAAAACTGTGTATATGTAATTATGCACTGATTTATATTATCTTATCTTATTGAATAGGTTATTTTCAAAGAACATCTACTATGTACGGTTTGTACGAATGTGTATGGGGCTGTACGGATGTGAATCAAACAGCTAATCAATCACACAGTGAAGTTGGTTTTTTTCTTCTAAAGTTAGCTATAAAAAAAAATTTCTATGTCTTTTCTCTAAATCATCATTTTTTTCAAATATTGTTTTTTCTGTTTATATTTCATGAACCTTGTTGTGTGTGTACAACAACAACAACATCACAGACAAGCATATGTTACTACCATAGGCTTCTTCTACTTATTCATTTAAATGAAAAATAATGTTAGGGGTGTTTTTTTTCTTAATTTCTGTTTGTTATATAGAAAAAGCAACATATCTTTCTTTCATCGTTGGTGGTGGTTCCCTCTCTCTCTCTGTGTACTTTCAAAAGAGATTCTTATTTACTTTTTAATTAAAGTATCTATGCATATATATTTATATTTATAGTTATTATTATTATTATTATTATCTTACGTGTTGTGTATAATGCAATTTTCTTTGTTTTTTCTTGTCAATAATAAAATGTTTCCACTTATATTAGTATTCATGATGATAACGATGATGATGATGATGATAGGTAATGAATGTTCATCGATGAGCAGCAGATGTTGCCTTACATACATACTGCAGTCACTCAATACATGTTGTTACAGTCAGGTTTACTTAACTAGTATTTTCTTTTTATAAAAATAATAGGATTATATATTATTATTATTTTTTCTCTCTTCGGCGTTATGTAACTAACTAACTAAGTAAGTAAATAAGTAAGTAATTTTTTTATTCTGGAGAATAAAAAACGTTTACACGAACTACATCGACTCTCCTTCTTTTTTTTTAAAAAAATTACTTTTTTTTTACGATATAGTTATTTGTATATGATCATTTTCATAAAGCATTTCTCTCTTCTCTCTATGTTTACTGATTATGCTGTGTGTTCTGTTAGTGTTTATTATTATTATTATTATTATTACTGTTGTTTTAATGTTTATGAATATTATTTTTCAAAAAAAAAAGTTTTTCTTTCTTCTTTAGGAATGTACTACTTATTTAAAAAAAAAATAAGACAGTAGATGCATGTTTTTTTTTGTAATCGTATACATTATTGGAACATTTTTCCATTTGTCAAAGCATATTACTTACTACACACTACATACACATTCGATAAAGTTAGGCTTTACAAAAATAAATTTATTCCAATAATTTATACTACTTATTATTAATAATAGTAGTTGTTGTTGTACTACTCAATTAATTGTAAGCAATGAAATTTTCACTGTGTATATGAATGAATGTCAATGGCACGGTTGAATTTCTACTATCCTCCTTTATTCAACACACATTATATTCTTATTATATTTTGTAAACAGGGAAAAATAAACGAAGACACTATATGAAGAAGCTTTCGTTTTAAAATTTTCTCTTTCTCTCTGTCTGTGTTCATATTTCTGAGTTGTTTTTTTCCCGTTAATTGTAAAGCATAATCTTAGGAATTTGTCTTTGTTGGTGATAACAAAAAAACACACACACACACACATGATCTTTTCTCTTCAATGAACAAATAACCGTCAATAATAAAATTCACTTAAGCCTTGTTTTCTTTTGTACTAGAAAAATTTAGGTTTTCATGCAATTGTCTCGCTCTGTTCTATTTATTCATTAAACATGAATAATAGAATATAGTCTGGCTGAAAGGTTTAATCGTCTCTGGTGTATATTTAGTAAATGATAACCAAATAATTTAGAAAGTTTAGTCAGATAATCAATTATATCCCAAATAAAAAATTGTTTGTATGTTTGTTTGATTGAGACAATTGAAAAAAAGTTGCATTTTATCAATGTCTCTACATCAACAAATCGATGGTTAGAGACTCTGAATGACATGACTGAAAACCGTTTGCAATGGAGCCAGTGCATCCACTCTTTGTGTTCTCTCAAATCCTAATCTTCTGGATTCTTTAACACCTCTAGTTTTGTCTTTCTAAACTTTTCTCACTGAATCATACTTCTTGATTAATATCTTGTAATCCTAACCTCTCCGATTACTTCTAATACTACTACTATCGCTACTACTATAGTAATGGAATTGACAATTACAGCTCTGTACTAATGTGATATGGCAACTTGGACTGATAGATATACTTACGTACGAAGTTCTACGTTGCATCTGACTGACTGACATCAACAAATAGGACTTGATTGTATTAACTTATTCTAAGCTAATAAGTGAATCTCCTAGTAAGTAGTGTTTAACTCCCAAAATGTTAAAGGAAGAAATTTTTTTTTAAAAGGATTTATGATAAAATTGACTTTAAAAAGAATGAGGCTGTGTGTAACATTGACAAACATCACTGAAGGTTGAAAATTCCTGAAAACAGTTTGTCATTAGCGCTCTAGCACAACTGTTACTGTGTTTGAGTCGACAGTCATTACA
>CALYCR020000540.1:0-16140 GCA_944470395.2 Schistosoma turkestanicum
CACCCAAGAACAGACCACCATGGTAGTTCGCGGTATACACGAACTCACCAACGGTAACCCGGAAGTTAGCTGTTTGCATTTCTAGGTGGACCCGCCGGTCACACCTTACGTCCATCAAGTCGCCACGCCTGATGGCTGTGACATTTAAGAACCGGGAAGACCTGAACGAGACACTACAAGCTTGGTGCAGTTCGAGGAACTGTTGGGGACGTTATATCCCTAGAACTCGCTTGTTAAATATCTTTATTTTGGATTTATTTCATGGACCGATCAGTCGACCTTGACATTGTAGCATCTCATTCTACTTTCTTTTCAATTATTCGATAACTGTAATGACCATAATTCTGTATTTGAATAATTCGATCACAGTATCGATTATCGAGACTTCTGTTTTGCATTTTTTTTACCCTTCCTGGACGCTGGTAATTGTCTCGTTCGCGTTTACCGACCAAGGGGAACTCGTATTAGCTTCAAGCGTACAATATGACGAGCGTACAAACTGGCGACGGTGATTTCGGAAACATGGATCCCGCCAAATTTGAATTATTACTTGAGCAGCAGCTGAAACAGATGCAAATTTTGACAGAGTGGAAGATTTCCCCTTCCACACAGCCCCGCTCATCTAATGCAACCACAGCTCCATCGGTCGACGGCATCGCAAATAACATAGCTGAATTTCATAATGATCCTGTGGCCAAAGTTAGTTTTGATAGATGGTTCTGGCGTTATGAAGATTTATTTAAATTTGATTTCCCCAATCAAGATGATGCTTGGAAGGTTCGGCTGTTACTTCGAAAGTTGCGTATAAGTGAGCTGGACAAGTACTGCAATTTGATCCTGCCTTTGAAACCACGAGTCAGTTCATTTTCTGAGACAGTTCAGACTTAAAGCCAAAACTTTGGCAACAACTCGTCACTCTATCATACTCGTTATCGATGTTTGAAGCTAGTTATGAACGAAGACGATGATTTTCTTACGCATGTGGGCATCCTCAACCGTGAATGCGAACGCTTTTGGTTGAAGTGTTTGTCGGAAGAGCAGTTTAAATCCCTTATACTCATCCAGCCTCTAGTCGCATAAGTTCAGTGATATAAGAACAAGGCTACTATGTCGATTAGAGAAAGATCCGAAGCTCGCCTTTAGTGACATGGCCAATGAGTACCAACCTCTCATTAACATACGAGACTCAACTATAGTGCAGAATAGTAGTTCAAGCCGATCTGAAGTATGTCTGATATAGCATCCTCCTAATCAGAATAAATCCGCTCATACTACACCCAGTTCATTCCACTCCAGCACGGCCATGAAAGCAACACTTCGTTTGAAACCTGGAGCTAAGCCTGCTTTGTGTCCAAAGAGACCCGTACATTACGCAACATTAGCAACAGTAGATGAAGAGCTGAATCGCCTTCAACGACAAAGAGTTATTACTCCCGTTTCTTCCTCTGCTTGGGCAGCACCTATATTCGTCATGTTTATTTCGTTGTGTTTATTTCGGAGCCCATTATCTAATGAAAAGGAAGAAGTGAATTTATCAGCCCCTGTGACAGGTGATGAGTCACATCACTCAAGTTGCAACAACTAAATTGAGACCAATTACTCTGATTGTGCTAAAGTGAAGGTATCTTCCTCGTTTGACATCTTGAAGCGTAACAACGTTTTGAAAAGAAGATCTAGCTCCGAGGGCCTAGTGCAAATAGTTTCATTCATTAGTCCTGGTAAGCGTTTTTTATCAAGCTATGTTTCTTCTGTGTGAGTTCGCTAACCCAGGAAGCGCTCTACACAGAATTACTAATAAGAAGGTTCTACTAATTATGATCAATTCTTTAGTCAGTCTGTAACCATGCGATGGGGTTAATTTGTTGCATTTGACAAGATGATGAAAATATCAGATAATGTGATTGAACGCTAAATTCTTCATTGATCCATATTCCTGTAGCACACTTCAATTAAGAAATCGATAACCAGTCTACACTAAAATTTATATTTCATGCAGGTTTTGTTTCACTACAACATCGCATACAGCATTCTTCATCAAAACATAAAATGAAAATAGGGATTTTCACATGAACAAACACAAAGTGTGTTAGGTTCGTCACTGGGTACGCTTGAAGCAATCACGAGTTCACCTTAGTCGATAAACGTGAATGAGACAATGAATCAGCGTTCAGATAGGCTACTTTGATCCAAAAACGGCAAAACAGAAGTCTTGATATAGCGTAGAAAGTATATTCTACAACCACCTAGCAAGCACACTACAATCAAGCACACAAATCTCGTTTATTTATTCATCATAGAAACGTCCTTGGGACAGTCACGAGAATAGCACCCTAAAATACACCTCAGTCAATCACAACCATGGATTTTCCTGGTGGGAAATGAAATCTCAGGGTCAACTGAGCAGCCCATGCTGGAAAACGTGAAATCCTAAATTATGGCATTTATCAAGCAAGTTCTAAGGAGTCTAACGTCCCCAACAGTTTCCTCTTCGTATGAGACTCCTCTTGGTTGACTTGCATCTTGAATGTCGTTCGCGGCTGTCTGAGAGGATACATTCTGGAACGAAGATCAGCTTGTGACTGAGGTTCTTCTCGTAAGGAGGCTGCTGGTAGATTGAAGGTATCAAGCAGCATGTCAAGGTGGAGATTTTCTGCTCTTGATGGACTATCTGTAGCTAGCCATCTGCGTATCTGATTTCGATGACGTTACCATTTATCACCTTCTACCTCTTCTTCGTACATAACTCGTCCAACTCTTCTGACCACTCGCGTTTCTGCACAAGGATCATGGTTCTTTCTGTAGCCACGGGCAAACTCAAGGCATCCCACTTCGTAAACGGATTGTCTTTTCAGCTTTGTCTCTACTAATGTCGGTGCATTAGTCGGATGCATCAGGCTGTAGATAGTTTTCAGTCTTCTTCCGGCGACTTTTACTCTAGTAACAACTCATGTGGTGTTGTTCGATAGACGTACAAGAAATTTTGTAACGCATCGGCTGGCGTCTACTCCCCTTTTTCACTTAACCAATGCTCGTTTAAACGTATCCACAAACCTTTTCGCTTGCCCATTCGACTGTGGGTGGTGTGGTGGCGAGCGTAAGTGCTTAATGGCTAGCCGTTGATAGAAAGTTTGGAATCGGTTACGCCGTCACAGTTACCTAAATTCACCATCAAAGTGCTTCGACGGCCAACCGTTAATGGAATAATCCATCGTTATCTTTATGACGTCGTTTCTGGGAGCAATTCGTATTTTGGTTGCAGACACCGGTGTGGCCCGTACTGCGTGGTCTTCTATCAACAGATGTGCATCTATCATGATTTCATCAGCCGCGTCTGCCTGACCGAATTGTAGAGTGCATTGATGTCGTATTTCGAAATCATACCCCAAATGACCAAAGGCCCATCTCTGAAGACGATTTTCAGAATGGGCTGCCATGCCGGATTTAGAACTGAATACCGCTAACAGAGGATTGTGGTCTGTGAGTTACAAAGTAAAAATCCTTAAAGATCTATTTTCAAATCCATGTCTAATGATCATTTCAAAAGTAATGAAATTATAACTATGTAATGGCATCACAAGTGATTCACAATGTCAGAAAGTGTTTAATTTTTCTACTCATTAAGATGCTATAAATCCAGCGGCAATTTTATATATTTACTGAAGCTCTTTTCTTTTACCTAGGTGAAATTCACGTGTTTGCTAAAAGCCATAGAAATAGGACAATATTTTAATTAATGAATGCTTGTTACTCATACTCGCTAACCCTCAACCATACTCAGTCATCCTCCTGTATCCGAGTTTCATCAGACCGGCGGTAGCCCCCACAGGGCCGTAACGTGTAGTTCTATAACTCACATGGATAACAGTATTTCACCAGGGTTTCTTTGAATGACAATGCATAAAAAACTACTATGTATCACCTCTCAGATCAGATTTTCAAATAGTACGATGATGCTATCATTATTTATAGAGTTTACTGAGATACCAACAAAAATTTAAGTGATACATTCTCAATTAAACAGGTTACTTGAATATGAGATTAACCAATGTGGTGTTTGTATTTCAGAAATATGAACTATTCAGAGATGCTAAACCAAACCAAAGTGAAAAAATAATTTTTAGGAACAAGAATATACATATTGAAATCATCAATCAATCATTGTTGGACCGATATTAGAAACCTGGAAGCACTGGACGGCCGTTACGTAAGTAAATGACCGAAGGGCATCATCAGGAGTGGAGCCCGCGGTTTAATTCGACTCAACACGGGGAAGCTCACCCGGCCTGAACGCCGTATAGCTTGACAGGTTTAAGATTAATTAAGTTTCAGCTTTACAACCATACTCCCCCCGGAGTCCAAACACTTAAAGGTTTCCCGGGGACTACCCGCTATGTCAATTATAGAACCTACCCGGGTCGTTAGTTGACATCGTTTATCATCAGAACTGTAAATGAATTTCTACAGTGGCCGTTCCAATGGGTTCCAATAGGGGCACTCCTGTACGATTCTCCCAGTCCCGGGTCCCAATCCAAATCAAAAAGGACAAAAATTCTAGGAGAAAGCGTCTTATTTAATAAAGACATGGAAATACAAAGCATTACCTGGAATTAATGCCTCTTACAGGATACAATTACTCCGAAGAGTATCAGAAACAGTGTTAGATAAGTGACGCTAAGTCCAGCGGCCACTGCATCAATCCAAATATAGCAGTAGCCATATTAAAGATCAAATTTAAACAACATATGTACAGTTCAGAAGCAAACACAAAAACTTCAATATAAGTACAAAATATAGAAAGAATAACAATATACAATGATAAAACCTCAAATTGGAATCAAATAAAATACCAAAAATGTCAACAGAAAAGGTCCGTCATGTCATAACAAAAATATGTAAACATGGAGGGATTTTCCAAAACACGAAGCATTCAAAAAGGATTCTACAAGAACTACGACCGTATCTGGTCGTCTTCGAAACTCTGACTTTCGCTCCTGATCAATGAAAACATTCTTGGCAAATGCTTACGCTGTAGTTTGTCTGGCGGCGATCCTGGAATTTCAACTCTTAAACCGCCGTATAAATGCCCTCATTTGTCCCTCTTAACCATTACTCCGAATCCGAAAACCAACGAAATAGAATCAAAGTCCTATTTCGTTATTCCATGCAAGAATTTTCAGGTCACAATTAACTGATTTCAACATACATGATTGTGGATTACTCACAGATAATTTTAAGTAGGTGTATATCAATATCGCACTAACTTCGAAAGAATGCATTAGTCATTTTTAAGATCAGTTTGTATCAGCGGTCATTTACACAAAACATAATTCACAACCTAAAGAGCGTTTTCTGCACTTTGATGTCACTTGGCACATGGAGTATAAGTCTGAAGTAAGAAAATTTAGTCACAACATATATATGCAGATGTGAGTTGTACTGAGTCATTCATACTTTACACTAGAATAATCAAAAATGAGTTCAGATATGACAATGTCGACAAAAATAAAAAAAAGTAGACAGGAATTATGCGCTGTGACATTTTTTTGATCAGCTACTTTTTTTACTTCACATGACTCAGCTAATCAATAAAATTTTCCGTCATATAAATAATTCACAGGAAGACAGTGACTTATTATACAGTGAACATGTCTAATTCATTTCGGTTTCAAATCTACCTCGTTCTGTTGTTTGTTCAAGCATCAATACAAAATGGTAAGTGATAAACTATTTAACTGTGATCATTTGTAGTTAGACATAAAAAGAATTCAGATTATTCTTTGTCAATAATTCATTTTATAATATAAAATTTCTTACTGTATTATTGTAATGTCCAGTGCGGTAACCTAATAAACGTTTAATTAAAGTTATTCACTCACTTAGCCTGTGAATGATGAGGAGTTTCATGGTTCTTCAAGTTCCTGCTGCATATAACAGAGCTGTCTGGGCAATTGTAAAACGAAATTGTGACTTTGGTGTTATTTGACAGTTGTTTTGTGTTCAAGGCGTTATTTGTTGGTAAGAATGCTTCATTTACCTTGCCGATCCGCCATATCCTACTAGTATCAGCTCTACCCTTCAAAACTTCTCTGTCGAGTGAGAGTTTGATGATGCATGTTTTTTGTTGTATCGGAGAAACCGATTACCTCCTCCATGTATATGCTGAGATAGACTTCTACAGACGTCTCATTTACACTGATCGTATTCTCTTGCATTTGTTGATACGCTTAAGATAGATGAGCCAAATCATCTGTTATTAGAATTGTCAAGAAACAGTTGTATTGTGAAATGGATTAAAAGGAATATGGTAGTGGTGTAGTGAAGGAGAACACAGGTGGGGCAACCGAATTGTATTTGACGAAAATTACAGAGTTACTCAGTAAAATAGGAAAACCATATCGTAAATCGTTAATTTGCAAAATATCAATCCATCATATCGAACTAGACTGTTCCTGTTGCAAAACATCAATCCATTGTCACTATTCATGCGTTTCATACAAATTCCATTGTGTTCTTCTAACTCTTCCTTCCTTGATCTTCCCCCATCTTCTGCTGCCAGACATTACGTTGACACTCACGTCATATACTACTTATAAGTAGCTCGCACCACATTGGTAGACGTACATGCAGTTTAGTATTTGGATTGTGTTGTATTTTCATATTTAAGTGTTGATCACCCACCTTATTAAATTTGAGATCACATCATTATTCTCAAACGTCTCCACCAATATTCCCTCTTTGCTGTAGTTTGTGTACTTGATAAATTGTCAAAATGCAGAGAAATTTGATCTCTGAATGACTGAAAGCTCTTTTTAGTATGTTCATGACTTGACTAAAGGTTACATGTTAAGAAAATTGTTTGATAGACAGTAGTTCAAAGTGATTTTGATAAAAGAACTGATGAGTGATTTTTGTGACTTTAGTTTACCGACTTATTTAAATGATGTTGTTTGTAATGAATAATTTGTAGAAAATTTACAGCATTCAATAAATAATCTACGAAAGAGTATGAACAAAGTAAAAGTTTTACAAGGTAATCGAATATCAATGGTTACTTTCTCTTGTTCTACTTTGAATGATTGAATCACAAACTTGGACAATCATATTATGTAGCCGAATCCTTGTCATTATGCTTCCACTGAATTCCAACAGCATATATTATGCTGAGCAACTTTTATTCAATGAACAATTCAATTTTATATATAAACTTACGGACTTATGAACACTTTCGTCCGTTTGCAATTCATTGCAAGAATACTGTGAATTCTAAGTGATCAGTACTTTGAACTCAGTTTAATAGAGAACATTCAAGATCTACTCAATGGAGAGGAAGCAACATTGGAGAATAATTGGAAAGGGATTAAGGAGGCAATCACTTCAACATGTCAAGAAGTTCTGGGTCACAAGAAACACCAACACAAGAAATGGAAGTCTGTTGATACTCTTGCAATAATTGAAGTAAGGAGGAACAAGAAGGCAGCAATCAATGTCAGCCGAACAAGAGCGGAGAATCTTAACGCACAAACTGCATACACAGAAGCAAACAGGGAAGTGAAGAAGAGCATCAGAGCTGACAAACGAAAATATGTGGGAGATCTAGCAAAGACGGCGGAAAATGCTGAAAGAGAGGGAAACTTGAAACAATTTTATAAAACAACAAAGAAGCTCGCCGGAAACTATCGTAAACCAGAACGACCAGTGAAAAGCAAGGAAAGCAAAGTAATCAGCAACACTGAAGAATAGCGAAATAGGTGGGTAGAGCACGATGCAGATGTGAGGGCGAGGATCGGCAAACCAAGGGCTGTATTTCTACAGGTGAAAAATATCTGAAACTCCAAACAACTTTCAACCAAACCCAGGATTTTCAATACAAATGTCAGGATATTTCTACTGTATGGAGCGGAAACTTGGAGAATTACCAAAGCCATCATCCAGAAGATACAAGTGTTTATTAACAGTTGTCTACGCAAAATTCTTCGGATGCGTTGACCAGACATGATCAGCAACAACGTACTGTGGGAGATAACATACCAGATTCCAGTGGATGAGGAAATCAGGAAGAAGCGGTGCAAGTGGATAGGACACACATTGCGGAAAGCACCTAACTGCGTCACGAGACAAGGCCAACTTGGAACCCTCAACGCAAAAGGAAAAGAGGAAGGCCAAGAAACACATTACGCCGAGAAATAGAGAAAGATATGAGGGTAATGAACAAACATTAGACAGATCTGGAGAGGGAAGCCCAGGACAGAGTTGGCTGGAGGGAACTGGTGAGCAGCCTATGCTCCATTGTGGGTAACAGGCGTAAGTAAGTAAGTAAGTAAGTAATAATAGAGAACATGCTAGCTGTCAATGACCATTTCACTCATTCAAATGAACTGGATACGTGTATTGTTCGTTTTGTTTTAATTGATTTAATTGAGAATTACAAGCTAATTAATTCGCAATCAATGTTTGTTTTCATTCCAGTCTACAATCAACACAGATATTGATGAATGTAATGTTTAGAAACTGTTTTGAGTTTGTTTTCATAAACCGTTCACTTTTTAGATATGAATTGTACAAGTAAACAATTTGAAGGAAAGAAACGTCATTCTCTAGTTCAAGGTTAATAAAAAAAATTCACCAGCCCTTATTATTTAATACCATTATTGATCGCAAATTATACCGGTTTGATATAATCCAGTTATGGTGCGCGCTACTTATAAGTAGTATATGACGCGAGTGTAAACGTAATGTCTGGCAGCAGAAGATGAGGGCAGATCAGGAAAGGAAGAGCGGGAACACAATGGGATTTGTACGAAATGCATGAACAGAGTGAAATGTCAGACAATGGATTGATGATGGATTGATGATATGCAAATTAACAACGGTTTAAGATATGGTTTTCCTATTTTATACTGAGTAACTATGTAATTTTCGTTAAATACAATTCGGTTGCCCTCACCTGTGTTCTCCTTCACTACACACTGACATAGATTTATGGCTTGTAGGTAAATGACGATAAATGTAGTTTTCAAAATTAATCATAGTGAGAACATAAATGCAGTGAATCGGTTAAACAAGATGTGTTCATATATGCGAGAAATGTGCCTTTTTTAGTGTTTTTTTATTGAATCGTATTACAGTTGTATCGGTTTTTCTGTTTGAAATGCAACAGCATTTGACAGTATATTACAGAAAGCGACAAATAGATACGGTAAGTAAGTACTTATTATTACCAATTGTGACTATATTGTATAATTTAAGAGAATGTTTATTAGCTTCCTTGAACTGTACTGACATTATGTAAAAATATTTTAGTTTGTATACACATTGTGGTGGCCGATTTTTTGACGTCGGGATCACCATTTAAGGTGCATTGGCGAGCGAATGAGCGACTGAAGCGAATCGTATGAAGCGATGTGGAGAAGGCTAATGAGCCAACTCTTTGGATTACAATACGAACGAATGGGCGAAGGAAGCGAATGAACAGGCGAAGCGCGTTGGAGAAGGCTAATGAGCCAACTCTTCAAGATAAAGCGTGACTAAGAATATATAGTCAGACAAATATAAGACAGACATATGACCAACGAGATAGACATGCACACACACATGAATAAAAGCGACGAATGGTTGACAAGGTCAAATGACAAGTGGGACACGTCATGTGAGTCCTCATACAAACCAGACAATAATAATAAGAAAGAATGGTACGTACAGATTGTTGCTCCCAATACAAATGGCTTGATTAAATAAAAATTAATCGAAAGGGCTTACTTAACCAAGAAGTTAGATGTAAGCGAACTGAAATATTATACGTTGGAGGCACTACAACATCATTAAAATAAAGATAAGTAAATATACATTTAAGGTGATGTATGCGTTCTTTCTTCTTTCCTGTATATGGCACTGACGCTTTTGTTCTTCAGCATTCTAATTTACCTAGATGTGGTTCAAATTCATTTATACAATTTAGATCTACACCTCGAAAAATGGAATATGATTGTTAGTTGTTTAGAAAGCCGAAAACCAACTTATCTAAGTAAGAATTATCATTCGCTCACTGTGTTCATCAAACAGAGTTACGATTTATATTGTTGAAAAGTTGTTGAATAAAAGAAGTCAGTTATGATGAGTCTAAGAACTTGAGCTATTGACTGTTCATTTCTTCAAGTTTACAGAAATCAAATTTAAGTAATGTGAATTACTGACGCCATAGATAAAGTATATCTATCCATGAAAGCGTGAAACGAACAATGTTGTAAATCATCATGAGAGATGTTGCACATTTTACTCAACTGACTGAAGGACGAGTATATTGTGCAGCAGTTCGCTCCGTCTTACTTTATGGCTGTGAAACATGGCCAGTGAGTGTGGAAGATATTCGTAGGTTACTGGTTTTGGATCAAAGGTGTCTACGAAGCATTACTCGTATAACCTGAGACACCCGAGTGAGCGACGCTGTTATTAGGAAATGGGGCTAGGTAAGGATGGCAGATCAATCGATGAAGTAGTGAAACTTCATTAGCTAAGGTGGTTGGAACATGTGCTTCGTATGCCCAACCACCGACTGCCTCGTCGAGCTGTTTTGCGATGTAGGAGTAGGTTGGAAGAAAGTTAGGGGCGGCCAGACCAAAACATGGCAGAAATGCATGAAGTCATTGACGAGTGGACTTAGCCATGTCGGTAATTGTCGACTACCTGGTTAGGGTCCGCGAGATGATAATAATCGATGGTTAGAGACCTCGAATGACATGGCTCAAAATCGTTCGCCATGGCGCCGGTGCATTTATTCTCTGTGTTCTCTCAAATCCTAATCTCCTGGATTCTTAAACCCCTCCAGTTTGGACTTTCTAAACTTTTCTCACTGAATGATATTTCTTGAATATCTTCTAATCCTAACCTCTCCGATTACTTCTAACACCCTTACTACCTCTACTACTACTATTGGATTTGAATTGACAATTATATCTCTTTGCTGATGTGGTATGGCAAGATGAACTGATGTACTAACGTACAAAGTTCTACGTTGCATCTGACTGACTGACTATTCAACTGAAAATTACAGCCACTGATCTCACCGTATTCATGATCTAAGATAGCATTTCTTGACATTGTGGCACGAAAGGATATCTCCACACATATCAAACCATAGGTTCATTGATGCCTGATTCTTTATCAACCAGCATACTCTGGAATCAGATGCCTTGAATGTGTTAGTGCAAAATAAATCATCACTTTATCGATTGATAATACTTAGAAACGGTTATTTTCATTGTGATAATGAATATAGTTACGTTTTTGTGAAATGGTCAACATCAAAAAGTCTTAACCTGATTCATTTTCTCTCATTCATAGATATAATATTAAGACATAGTCAATCAAAGTGTTTGAAACTCACAAAATCAAACGGAAAAAGTAATCTGACAGGAATCATCCTAAATTAAATTAATCATGATGAATAGAAGATCAATATTAGTCCAGCAGTAGAAACTTCGAAGTACTAGACAGTCGATAATCATCTTAGTATGAAATTGATTATCTATGCGAATCAATAACTTCTTCGAATGTTGGACTATTGAACTTGCACGCTAACACCTCAATAATATACACCTGCCTGTGAAAAATGTTGGATATGAGGCATTTACTTTTAGTTCGTTCTCTGAGCTGGATGTTTTGGTTGTGGAGCTTTCATTGTTCTTCTACTGAACAACATCATCAGCACAAACTTCAGGTAGATAGAAGTGAAGTATTCGAATTTCTCCACGTTTGACCTGTAGCTTGTTCTGTTAACCTCGATCTTGATTGGTTATTGTTGACCTTAAACCTGTCGTTGTTTGCACCTTTGTTTTGATTGTATCCCCCTTTCACCGGTTTCTTGATCCTACATTCGCCCATCATTTTTCTTATTCGTTGATAAATTGGGTCAAGGTCGATGTGTTGATTGATTGCTGATTGATCTGAGTGCCAAGCTTCTAAAAATTCTCTAGTGTTCTTTGTGCTCCCCCTATCCAGTATTTCCACATTGTTCCAATAGAATGTATGTCCATAATTGTCGGTGTGTATTGATATAAGCGAATAATTGTCGTGGCGTTTGACTGTCAATTGGTGCCCAGAGATCGAAACACCACCACAATCATTCACCTGAGCTACAAGTTTCCTCCACCATAAAGTTATGTAGTGAAGGAGAACGCAGGTGAGGGAAACCGAATTGTATTTATCGCAAATTACAGAGTTACTCAGTAAAATAGGAAAACCATATCGTAAATCGTTAATTTGCAAATCTTCAATCCATTGTCTGACATTTTTCACACAATTCATGCGTTTCATACAAATTCCATTGTGTTCCCACTCTTCCTTTCTTGTTGATCTTCCCCCATTTTCTACTGTCAGACATGACGTTTTTACTCGCGTCACATACTACTTATAAGTAGCGCTCACCACACTATTTATTGAAAAACCTTACATTTCGAATAAAATGATGTTTGCTCGTCGCTAAATTGAATAAAATCAATACTGGATGGTTTTCACATGATCAGCACAAAACTATTTATCGTTCATCATGATCGATAGTGCATTTTAACTGAATGAATGCATGTCCGACTAAACTTATCATATTACATTTGGAGGAGATCAATCAATAAATTATTGATGTCTAGTTCAGAAATTTTATGACTGAATGATGTTCGTTTACTTATTACACTGTATCAATTGTTTGTCATCATGTTATGAAACCACGACAAATCAATATTCGCATTACGGAGTTGTGAAGATTGTAAAGTCACACATTTTTTTGAAACCATGAATCGATCAATGTTAGAGCAACATTAGAAACCTGGAGACACTGGACGGCCGTTTCGTTCTGGTATTTGGACTCCTCAGCAGTGCGCATCCACGACTCCTGCACCCCCGCAGGACTCGAACCCAGGACCTTCGGTATTGTGCGCAAGCGCCCTAACCTTTAGACCACTGAGCCGGTATCTAACGGTGTGTTAATAGTGTCTAACTCGATCGAATTCACGGAGTTGCGCATCCTCATACACAGTCTTCAGTAGTAGTTACTGTCTACACCCGAACAGGTTGAACTTCACTGGTCACGTCTTCCCACCACTAGAACTCGGAGAAGATTCTCCTCACTAAGCTAGTCACTAGTGAGCACAGGTAATTTGCATTACGGGGTTGTTATGAAGATTGTCAAGTTACACTTTTTTTTGAAACCATGAATCAATATTCCTCCATTTTAGTTCCAATGAAATGAAAGTCTACACACACGCACGCTGATCGACACAGAACTGCGGATTGGATTTATTTTTTATAACAAATAATTGTGTTCTTCGTTAAGTTTAAAGTATTTTTTTACGTTTTAATAAATAAACAATTTCCTCGAATACTTTGGTCTTATATTAATAATGGTTACTGACATACTTATTTACACTTGTCACTCCAATTGGAGCATAGGCCGCCAACCAGTTTTCTTCAACCCACTCTGTCCTAGGCATCCTTCCCTTCGAGCTTCGAGCTTTCGCCTGTTACCCCAAATGGAGCATAGGCCGCCCACCAGTTTTCTCCAACCAACTCTGTCCTGGGCTTGTTCCTCCAGTTCTGTCCAATGTTTGTTCATTACTCTCATATCTTTCTCTATTTCACGGCGTAATGTATTCTTTGGCCTTCCTCTTTTCCTTTTGCCTTGAGGGTTCCATGTGAGGGCTTGTCTCGTGACGCAGTTAGGTGCTTTCCGCAATGTGTGTCCTATCCACTTCCACCGCTTCTTCCTGATTTCCTCTTCCACTGGAATCTGACTTGTTCTCTCCCACAGTTCGTTGTTGCTGATCGTGTCTGGCCATCGAATACGAAGTATTTTACGTAGACAGCTGTTAATAAACACTTGTATCTTCTGGATGATGGCTTTCGTAGTTCTCCATGTTTCCGCTCTATACAGTAGAACTGTCTTGACATTTGTATTGAAAATCCTTATTTTGGTGTTGATTGATATCTGTTTAGAGTTCCAGATATTTTTCAACTGTAGAAATGCAGCCCTTGCTTTGCCAATCCGTGCCCTCACATCTGCATCGGATCCACCTTGGTTGTCGATGATGCTGCCCAGATATGTAAAGGTGCTAATGTCCTCCAAGGCATCTCCATCAAGAGTGATTTGATTGGTGCATGTTGTGTTGCATCGGAGAATTTTGCTTTTACCTTTATGTATGTTGAGACCTACTGCTGCTGAGGCTGCTGCTACACTAGTTGTCTTCTCTTGCATTTGTTGTTGCGTGTGCGATAGAAGAGCTAGGTCATCTGCGAAGTCCAGATCGTCCAGCTGCGTCCTAACTGTCCAGTTGATACCGTGCTTCCCTCCAGATGTTGACGTTTTCATAATCCAATTGATCACCAGGAGAAAGAGAAAGGGTGGGAGTAAGCAACCTTGCCTGACACCGGTCTTCACCTCGAAAGTGTCGGTTAGCTGTCCTCCGTGCACGATTTTGCAGTTGAATCCATCATAAGAGTTCCGTATGATGTTGACTATTTTCTCAGGCACCCCGTAGTGTCGAAGAAGCCTCCACAGTGTTTTCCTGTCCACGCTATCGAATGCTTTCTCGTAGTCGATGAAGTTGATGTAGATTGGTGAGTTCCATTCAATTGATTGTTCCACAATGATCTGTAATGTAGCAATTTGGTCAGTACACGATCGATCCTTCCGAAATCCGGCCTGTTTATCTCGAAGTCTGTGGTCGACGAAGTCCTTCATTCTGTTTAACAATACCATGTTGAAGACTGTTGCTGGTATTGAAAGAAGAGTGATGCCTCTATAGATCTCACACGAGCTGAGATCGCACTTCTTGTGTATTTTGATCATGTATCCATCCTTACCAGTTGATGGTACTGATTCCACATCACAAATCTTCTTGGAGAGGATGTGAAAATATTTCGCAGGTGCTTCTACATCTGCTTTCATTGCCTCTGCTGGAATGTTGTCTGGTCCTGCTGCTTTGCCGTTCTTGATTTGTCTGATGGCCATACTGATCTCCTCAATCGTAGGTGCGCCAATATTAATTGGGAGGTCCGTGGATGCTGCTTCGATGTTGGGTGTGTTCAGTGGAGCTGGTCGATTCAGGAGTTCCTTAAAGTGCTCTACCCACCTATTTCGCTGTTGTTCAGTGTTGCTGATTACTTTGCCTTCCTTGCTTTTCACTGGTCGTTCTGGTTTACGATAGTTCCCGGCGAGCTTCTTTGTAGTTTCATACAATTGTCTCAAGTTTCCGTCTCTTGCAGCCTTTTCCGCCGTCGTTGCTAGATCTTCCACGTATTTTCGTTTGTCAGCTCTGATGCTCTTCTTCACTTCCCTGTTTGCTTCTGTGTATGCAGCTTGTGCGGTAACTTTCTCTGCTCTTGTTCGGCTGACATTGATTGCTGCCTTCTTGTTCCTCCTTTCTTCAATTTTTGCGAGAGTATCAACAGAGATCCATTCCTTGTGATGATGATGATGATGATGGACCTCCTGACATGTTGAAGTGATCGCCTCCTTAATCCCTTTCCAATTGTTCTCCAATGTTGCTTCCTCTCCATTGAGTAGATCCTGAAAGGCCTGGAACCAATTGGTGAGGGCTATCTTGAATTCGTTGAGCTTTACAGTATCCCGAAGAAAGGCTGTATTAAACTTGTGTGATGTTGTCTGTCCCGTTGTCCAGTGCTTCTTTAGTTTCAGTTTCATTTTGGCGATTAGCAAATGGTGATCTGAGGCTACATCAGCTCCTCTCCTGGTTCTCACATCCTCCATAGTCCTTCTGAACGTTTTGTTGATACAGAGATGATCAATCTGGTTTTTAGTAGTGTGATCCGGTGAAATCCATGTGGCTTTGTGATGCGTTTGTGCGGGAATATTGTGCCACCGATGACCAGTTTGTTGAAGGCACATAGGTTTGCAAATCTCTCACCGTTTTCGTTCTTTCTCCCAGTCCATGTCGTCCCATGATGTCTTCATATCCAGTGTTGTCCATTCCAACCTTGGCATTCAGGTCTCCCATAAGAATCGTCAAATCCTTTGGTGAACATTTATCGACGATTGACTGCAGCCTTCGTAGAATTGATCTTTAACGTCGTCATTGTAGTCATTGGTAGGTGCATAACATTGGATGACGTTCATTGTAATGTCTCCTTTGTTTC
>CALYCR020000541.1:0-13395 GCA_944470395.2 Schistosoma turkestanicum
CTAACTTTGTAAGTAAGGGAATAAGTAGCAATCTAAGATTTAATGTTTTCACCATAACTGATGAATTCATCTTCAAATCGACATCTATTCGGATATTGGTTGGATCGATTTGGTGAATAAAAACATAACGGTTTGTTATTTGACCTTATTGTTGTAACAGTTATTGATGCTTACTGCTTAATAAGTGATAAGTTAAATACTATTATTTTTATAGTTCACCTCTGTACCATTTACATTCTTCCCACTAATGACCGTACCTGTCTTACATGCCCTTAAATAGGAATCGAAGAGATGAAGTGAACGGAGTATAAGAATAAACAAGAATCTCTGAGAAAGTGTTGCAAGGGGGGGACCGTTCCCATTATGTTACAAATTCACAGCCGTTATAATCCCTTCAGCAATGGCAGGACGTATAAACTGTGACCTTGACAAGCACACAACTGCTCCAAACCTCATCTTTGCTCTTTACACTTGTGGCGTTGAAGAAAGTTGAGCAAGAAAGAACAGTGGTTGAGCTTACACTGATGAGTGGTAGACGAAACCTAGATGTGTGCAGGATCTTGGAACACGCGTCTGCAATTAAATGTTATACTGATCCAACAATTTATTCTCATACGACATCATATTGCAAAATAAAAATGATAAAATTGTGAACATAATTTTTGTAAAAGGTTGTTCACTTGTATTTCAAAAGGTACACTGATTGCCTATAGATAAAAGTATTCTCATAAAGTTATGCGTAATGTTTCACACTCCGCAATGTACAAACAATAATTGGCGCGAGTTACGATGGTTGCGTTGCGACAAATCAGTGCTGGTTTAACCAGTGCAGCGTAAATCCACGTCTGCATATGATAGGAATTGATGAGTTAAATGCGCCAAGATCTTCTTGCTGAGACTCGTCAGACAATAAATGTACAGGCACCGAGGCAAAGTAACCAAGTTTTCGATAATTAATCTGGCAAATATTTAAGCTGTAGGATGAGGTGCTAAAGAAGAGAAATAAAGAGAAAGGGACGAGGAGCAGAAAAGAAAAGAATGTTGTTTCACACTGGGTGATGAATCAGCAGATTATATTTTTGGACAAAGCTGCGAACGAAGAGACTTAATTTAGATAATGGGGACAATATACAGTATATGACAAATCGCTACAGAGAAACAGGCTTCAGCTGATGGAGGAATGGTTAAAGAATAAAGTGCAATAAATGAGCAACAGTGTTGAAAAATTAACTGAATCGCTGTTTTTACTCTAAAAAACTGCTGCACAATCTTATTGTCGTTATCGAACACCAACTATTAAGTTAGGTGTTTGAAATTTAAGCAGTAGGATATGGTTGAATAACAAAACCAGTATAGAACAGAAAAAATGTATCTAAGAAGCATATGAGGTGAATGGCTGCAGCGTAACCATTCATCAAGAGCAGGAGACAAACAAAACGTTTTGTCCTACAGACATAGGTGGATGAAACCATTTTTATTCACTGATCAATCACTCAAGTCCCTCTTATTGATGTCGGAGCCTTCTGAAGTGACTGCCAAAATACAAGTGTCTCATTCAAGGCTCTATGTTACGCACCCTGTTAGGAAGCACCAAGTCTAAATGTATGATGCTTTAGGATAGACCGTTGATAGTACACTGAAACACTATTGTAAAGTATCATAGTATCATCATGAAGTATAGACTTTCAAACGAAATAAGTTAGCTAGAGTAAACTAGTAAATGAAGAAGTGTGAGAATTTGATAATCATTAGATAAGCGGTAAGCACAAAGAGATCCCTGAATACATTACAAAAGCTGTTAAGTGATAGTCCGTGCTTACATTTTTGAAATTCTCGTGCTTAATCGCATATTTGACAAAACCTAAAACGGTATTTTGCAGTTCTCATATACCAATAAGCTGCTTATGAGTAATTATAGTAATAGTGAAGGTGAAGGTAAAATATTCTTTAGTAGCACCGGCCGATAGTCCCTTGCTGTTTAAAAAACAATAACATTTTCACCAGAAGTCAGACAAAGTGTCTTCAGCAAAATACGTTAGTAACTCCTTAGTAGTTGTTACACGGGCTTAATCATACTCTTAAGTCTCCTGAGTGACAATTCTAGTCACCAAATGATTAACTTATTAACGACACCTACTAACAATGAAAGCAGTGACTGACGGAGAAAACTTCAAAATCTTACTTTATGTGTTAATTCTGTCAATAGAAAGGCTAATGCACTAGGACTGGAAGAGCCTTTCCCTCAGGTTGTAATGCAAAAGCCGAAATTAAAACATATGAGATCTTTACCCCATTACGAGTCATTAAAAGTGAAAACATTACTGACATTATCCATTTATAGCTGTGGCTATTACATAATTGTATAATTTCATACCACATCGACATCATACAAGTTCCATTGAGCTTGAATTGGATGGAAGTATTTCGGTTTCTTGGGATCCTACTGGGGGATTCTGTGAGCCATCCTCACATCATGATGCTGATCAGGTTATGGCTGATTATTAATATTCCTCTGAAAATCTAAACACAAACAAGCATTACTAAGAAAGTTCTAAGAATTAATGGTAATCGAGAGTGTTGGCAAACGCAAATGTCAATGAAGTTTGACTGAAATTTTAATGTTTTTAACACAATTCTGACACTAGGGTGTGTCGCAAGTACATTCAGGATAGCATTAAGTTTCTTGATTGTAATAATTTCAAAAATTGCAGCCAGTTTTTTCCTAAAAGCTGAAGATTTCACAAAAAAGGAATTTAAAGCTAATGATTTTGGGGCGAAAGTTGATCAGTTTTGATTTGTCTACCTACCGCTGATGTCTTGAGTACTGGATACTACGGCTTTACAGAAACTACTGGAGCATGTTATCTTAGTGCTCATTACGAACAAAATTAGTTTAACCTACCTAAATGACATCTGTGATCGTTCATGTAACTCGCTCGTCTATAATAAATTCCAAGTTCACAAAAACAAAACTTGTCTATTTTCAGTAAATGTGTGAAATAAGAAAAAAACTCATCTTGCATGCATTAGGCAAGGTTTGTGTTTGCCACAAGTCATATAAAACCACTTGTGTCAGTAAATAAAGACGGATAATCCACAAAGGATTATTTTTGAAATGCATCCATGGAAATGTTGTCGGTAAATGAGGTGTCACAATAGCTAAGTCCCGCAAAAATTCAACAAGCCCAAGAAATTTAACAGATTCTAACAATATTCATCCCATAGTCTCGAAACGAAGCCAGAGAAGCATTTTGTTTACCTGTTCAGACATTCCCTGGAGTCACATCAACTCCCACTTGAATGGAAACAGGCTACTCTCTCCAGGATTCAAAGGAGGAGACAGGAAGGACCCAGCTTGTTACAGACCTGTCGCGTTACTACCAGTACCTTCAAAAGTGGAGGAAGGGCTGGTGAACAAACAGATAATGGGGTACATGGATAAGAAGAAAATACTGCATGGAGCTCAGCACGGGTTTCGGAAAGGCAGGTTGCACGCATCCAATCTTCTCATAGCACAGGACAGTCGGACATCCTGCATGAACGGAAAAACACCGGTGCACATAATATTTCTTGACTTTGCGAAAGACTTTGACACAGTGCCCGAAGCTGGCATAATTGAGAAGGTTGCGGAAGTAGGCTCCGCTTACCCACTCCAATCTTGACTCAGAAACTACCTTGAGAATAGGAAGTTCCGTAATAAAGTAAATAGACTGCACGCAAGATGGTGAGTCTCAAAATCGGAAGACCATCTTAGGTCCACTTATCTTCCGTATATGCATCGATGACCTGTTAGAGATAGTTATCTTATCAGCATTCATATACGCAGACGATGCAAAGATCTTGAGGTTCATTATAAGCTAATAGGATTCGACTGAACTTCAAAAGGACCTCACGTTCATTGAGGAATCGACCGTGAAAAACGGTTTAAAACTCAACCAAACGAAGTGTCACGTCATGTACATTCTGCCCCACATGACACAGAAGATGGAAGTCCGCTCCCGAACGTCTCCTCAAAGCGCCATCTCGGTCTGATAACGACTGCGAGCCTCCACACCAGCTTGAACTATAAAGGGGATGCAGCCCAAGCAAATATAACTCTTCACTTAATGTGAAGACAAATCGGTGCTATCACCTCTGAATTATTCTTAACGCTGTATATGAAAATGCACGCCCACACCTTAAGGTTCAAAACGTCGTCGTTCCCCCTTTCCTCGAAAGGAACGCAAACCTCTTGGATCGAGTGTAGAGACGAGCAACGAAATTGGAGGTAGGGTTGAATGATAAAACTTACGAGGATAGACTCATGCATTTGGAATTGTTCCCGCTAAGTTACAGGAGAATTAGGGGTGATTTGATAATGGCGTATAACATATTAAGCACTCCAAACCATCCCAACGTGAGTATCATACCTTTGCATCACCATCACTCCACAGGAGGCAATCCTTGAAAAACTGCGCACCAAAGAGCAAGTACTCGGGTTCGTGAACACTTTTTTCATTAAGAGCCGTTGCAATCTGGAATGCTCCCTCCCCCTGTCGAGATGACCACAGCACCCTAAGTGGGCAGCTTTAAGAAGAAGCTTGATAATCACGTACCCACATACGGATTACCATTTCCCTCGTGGACAAACCGTACCTGATGCATGCCTTGAAACTTGCTAGTCATTGTTAATGCCTTCTCCTCAGATCACTTACTTAATCTACCTCGCCTATTATCTCTGTTTCCTCTCCCTTGCTTATACTTCGATCCTATCGCTCAATGTTTACTACCAATTAATAAACTAAATTATCCATTATTTACTTAATCCTGAAATGTTACTCTTATTAGCATTAGAATATTCTCATTATAATTTTCGACACTGCAACTAACTGATCTCCGGTCTGGTAACGTTATAGCTGCTGGTATCCAGAAAATCTACTGTCATGAAACAAATGTATTCACTCAAATCAAGGGACATACAAACTCACAAACCACTGCCAACTGACTAGAATTAGAAAGTCTAGTGGTTAGACCCCCATACACTGGACACTACCAAACACCTGCAACTGTACCGAAAGAACAAGAATCGAGCACAAAGAAATCAAGGGGTTTATTGGATGACTGCGCCTAATTCGAACGACTTGCGATACCTCAGCATCCCCCGATGGGGGAAAAGGTAGGTACTTCAAAAGAGTCCGCACATTGTCCCACGTTATTTCCGTAGAGTTCTTAATTATTTCGCCTTTATAGGTAGCGTGGGTCTGTAAGCTATCCTTTCTAGTATATATATCGTACGGCATGACCAGACGTTTTGAATAGGTAGCTGCACATCGCTTTCCGAGTAACGATGATGTTTACACTGTCAAGGATTTATTATACAGCTGGTGGACGTACAATATGATGTGGATTAAAAGTCGAATATTTAATATGTGTATTTTTGAGAAAGAGTCAGTCTTACGGAAACAGAATGCTCCGTTAGGTCAGTTTTGGACAGTTCGGATGGTCTATATTGAGGGATCGTTTTGTTACTTTTAAGAGTCTAACGTACCACCTAGGAGGTTTTCTTGAAGCCACTATATCCAGACAGCTGATGGTCATTCATATCCATGTATCAATTACTTAAATGTGAAATGATTGTATCATCTGACAGATGAAAGTAGCGCAACAACGGATTAGTGCATTTGAAAGCAAATAAGTTTTGGCTTCATGGCGTATCACGGTACGAAGTTTGCAGTTTCGTCAGTGCGTGCTTTGGTTCAGTGTGCTTTGCCACTTCAAAAAATAGTCAAACACCCACACATCGAATAAGATTTGATTGTTCTGCTTTATATACGCTTTATGTTTGATCATAGTGAGTCTCTCTCAAACTAGAATTTAATAAACTTTCTTATTGTAAGATTTCACTTTGTTTATTTAGCCAACTGAGGAGAAAATAAAAGTAATTCTACGTTCTGGAGCTCAAAAACCATGTGAACACGACCGGGTTATTGTCGATGTGTCACTCGTTGTTGATACTAAAGCGATTTTTCAGAACCAGATTATTACTTTTGATGTGGGTCATGCAGAAGACTTTGGAGTTATGAAGGCTGTGGATGATATTGTCCAAGGCATGGGCTGTGGCGAACACTGTGAAGTGACTCTGACATCTGACTATGGCTTCACAGATTTGGAGAGGGCATTTTTGAAAATCAGTGATGAATCTACTCATAAATTGGTGTTTAACATACATCTCCAGGATGTTCGAAAGGTAGGTTGATAAAATAATTTTCACCTAAACATCCGTAGCTTGCAGAGTTTTGGCAAATGTCTGAAAGTGAAAAGTTTGTTGTGGCTGATGTGATGAAATGTCGTGGTAATAAGCTTCTAAAAGTAAGTACTTTCGACATATGTAAACTCACCTCCAAATCTAGTGGTTATTCTTTTTACATTAAGATTCGGGTTCTGTGGTTGCAGGATGATATCTGCTGTCGATCAATAGCCACTTACTATCTAAACAAATTGAAGTGGTTATAGTTATTTTATGATTGCTATTCAGTGTATCTTATAATCCATAGTTTATACAGTGCTTTATGTATTTAACTGATTTTTGTGTAGTCGTTATTTTCTAGTTTGGCTGATAAAATGACTGTTAGTACTTGTATTAACTGCCTGTCATGCGTAACTCAATGCTGTGTTCTAAGCCAGGTTCTCTTCATTTAGACAATAAATTTAAAATCAACTATTATCTCAATTTGATTTCTCTGACGTCTTTAAAACATAGCGTTTTCAATTTTTAGTCATCTGTCTCAACTCTCTGCTGTAGGTTTTCCGATAACTTTACTTCAAAAACACGACGGTTTAAAGTAACAAAAATAGCATATTATGGAAGTTATAGACGTCCTTTTTTGTTATAAGTATGCAAAAAATGTTTCACAGATTTAAAGCGATCACTAATGACGATAGATTTGCATTATACTTTCTAAAAGTATTTAAGCATTTATTATGGAATAGTTATATTCATAATCGCCTCCGATCGGCTTAAAGAATAACACCAAAACTAAGTTTTCTGGTACTGTTGCCATGAGTATTGTTGCTTTTCTTGCATTTGATATGCACTGAGGGTTTTGAATTTTCTGTAGTCATACTTTCCTTAGGTGTATTTGGTAAACACTTTAATTCCGATGTGATTTGTGTACAACGGTAGTGTTGAAGACCTGTTTAATCTTTTACTATTGCAAAGCAGTAAGATTATTCATATCTGACATTAGCTTTTACCAAACAATTTTAAACGAAAGTATTATGGACCAAGCTAAAGCAACAAAACCTCGTATGAAATTTCTGAGTTAAAGTGATATTTTTTCGTAAGTTGTGTATCTGAAGACAGTTTTTAAATATTAATTCATATGCATTCCAGATTGGATCATTGGTTCGTGCGTTCAACTGCTACAAAAAAGCTATCAGAATCTTAGAGGGAAGCATTAGTGTGACTGATGAAAACTATACTGATCCAACAATGACAGATTACCAATTATCAAAACCTAGTCCACGTCAATTATTAGCTATTTGCCTATCTAATGCAGCCCATTGCCTGTTTAAATTTGGCACGACATGCACTGTCAATCCAAAGAAGTCTCAATTCGACTACCTTTATGCATGTATCAAATGCTGTGAGCGAGCAGTCAATCTCGAACCAAACTATATAAAGGCATGGTTCCGTTTAGCCAAGGTTAGTTATATATATATTACCTAATGTAGGGTATCGGTCATTATTCTAGGCGTTACTGGCACACTTTTTGCTTCTGTTTTCTTGCTCTTCTTTGACGGAACATGTCTGACTTTTGTTCTTTTAAGATTAGTCCTAGTACACCATGTGAAATTGAACTGCATTACTGGACTGGTTTGTTTGTTCTACACAGAAACGTAAAGTGATTAGAGATAGTCAGCAAAAAACACTGAACATAGGTTTCGCGCTATTGGGCACTCATCAGCAAGGTTTGCTTACTGTACAGTTTATATTCATCCAGATTTGCTGTGCTACAGACCATAGTTTGCTAATGTTCTCTGATAGTATGAAGTAATCGTAAATATAATGATTGGTAAAGGTTTTTATTGTTACGCGTAACACATGTAAGACATTTTACAAGTGAAATCATTATTGATGCAACTTTCACATTAAATGAGTAATATAAGCGTTTCTAACTAAGTCATATTGCTCAATACCTTTTTGTTTGTAGACTCATGCTTTATTAGGGAACTATGAAGAAGCTCTTAGAACTGGAGGGAAGTGTCTCACATATTCTGCCGATGAAAACTGTTATGGCTCTAAATGGATTAGCATCGATGAACGCACAAAAGTTGATATCAGCAACAAAATAAAAACACTACTGTCAGAATGGCGTGTTTCATTAGCTAGTGAAGAAAAAACTGAAAGATCCATTATTCGGAACCGAACAGTTCAAAAGTATTCATCTTTCGGAGATTGGTGTGTAAGTGTCCTAACTTCATTGTCTGTGTTGAAAACGTTAGATTATAAAGTTGTGTAGAAAGTAATGGATGAAATTAGATTTTCCATATTCTATATTTCCTGTGTAAATATACCTTCATATTTTATAACAAGTACTTATATATGTCATGTTTATGGACGTATATTAAATACAATAATTATTAGGTGCTGTTATAAAATATAACTAAAGTCATTTGAGTTTCAAGATAGTTTTCTTAACGGAATGACAAAGGGTTCTCTATATGACTTCAAATCAAACCAATTTCCAAAGACCACCCAACCAAATGAGGTAGGCGTGTTAAGCCATAGATTAAGATATAACGTTCTGGAAAATTTCGGTTTCTGTGCATTGAGTGAGAGTTCATAGTGCGAATATATAAACTCTTTAACTTTCTTTAGGTATTAAGCATTCTTGTCCATTTATTCTGTCAACTTCGTATCCATTGTTGTTATAAAGTTCAGTAACTTGGGTGGGTACAGAATTGTGCCAAGCTCTGCGTTATTTATAATGGGCTCACTCAAATTATAATGACAAGAAATCATAGGTTTTAATGATTAATACTGTTAAATTTTATTTTGTAACGTAGTGATATTCATTTTTGTTTTTCGAAAGTATGATGAAATGGATGAAATTGAAAAATTGCCTATTTCTGTATGGTCAAATGACCTAGCAGAGAATATGATGTCTCTTCATGAAGAGCTTGAAGCATTTGGAGAAAAAATGCCTGAATTCAAAGCTTCCAGAGCAAGGGGTAAAGATAGATTAACAACAATTCAAGATGAAGACACCGATGAAGACAGTTTCCAGCAGAATATGATTTAAGTACCAAGTATCCACACAAACAGTCAAATCGACGTCGCATGATTAGAAAAATAAACCCTGTTAAATTCAAATGAACTATAATAATGTACATTCATAAATTATTAATTTTGTACAGAAATAATTCGATAAAAGTATTATTATCGTACATCGTAAATATTTTCTACGGTTTTTCATTAACAGCACGTTTAATTCGAAATTCTGGGTAAATATTTTCCATTTTCATATAAGGTTTTAAAACATCTGGAATGATAATATGCCTATCCTAAAAATAAGATAAATAGAGTAGATTAGTTCTTCAGTATAGATAAAGACAGCTCATAAAATTACCTTTAGGTTTGCTGGTAAGAGAAATATTGAGTTTGGCTAGTGAATGGGTTCATCTTAATCATATATAGTTGAGTCTAGTTCAGTGCAGATACTAATGCAAATCAATGCTGGATCATACGATGAACACGCATTAGTAAGACTCAAATTCTAAGTAAAGTTGATACAACTTAAATATCAAGTACAGTTTTAGAGCTGCACTATTTGCATGAGGCTTATTGATATCACTCATTTGCCCCAACCAAACCAGGTAGAATGAGGTATGAAGTTGGGATTGGCTAGTTAAGAAATGACTTCAAGCTATCGCTGAAGTTGAGTTGACCGTTTATGCTAGATTTCTGATCCAAAGTTTTTTTCAAAGAAACAAGACAATATTTTTTCTTGTTCATTGGAGAAAAATATCAGAAATTATAAATATTCCTAGTTGTATTGTTTTTGCCGTGAAATCAATGATGAAACATTTAAAAAATAGGCAAAACAACATTGAACTGGTTTTTACGAATGATGTATCAAAGATATAATAAAAATTGATTTTTTTAAAAATAATACTTAAGTAAACAAGTGTTTAGGAAATTCACAGTCAGCATAACAATACATGTACACTTTATTCATTTACGAAAAGGAATTTGGATATATTAGACTTTCATTACAGAAAATACTCGGTATTAGTTAGGCCTAACAATGAGAAAAAATCAAGCGAAGAGAATAGTGTAATATTCTGTATATGTTAAAACGTCCCTAGCAGCAATTTATAATATGGGGTATCGAATTGCGACTGAGTAGACAAGATTATCAGTTGCGTTGATTCAGACGAAATAGTAAAAACTGAAAACTATGGAAACGTTTCTTAGTTATATTGGTTTATTTCGGTAGATGGTATCTTATGTTAGTTTCATCTAAATGAATTTCGCACGACAGGTCACATCCTTCGTTACAAATACAAACTATTAAAACATACTTGTTTAGTGGAAAAATAATCGGCAGTCGTACAATTTATAGCGTGTACTGATGTCTTTACTTCAAAAACGAAACCTTCAACTGCAGAGCACCTTTAGGCGTCTTTCAAAATCTAACCCGATAAGATTTATTATTGTTGTGCATATTATTAGTGAGCAAAAATCGTCCACAATATAACTGATAACTAACTGACATTATGCATAATTGAAAATTAGGGAATCCACATACCTGAGTCTGATGGGTCTCTATTAGAGCTTTCATTATACGTGGGATTGCACAAGCAGTTCCATTTAACTGTAAGTACCAGAAAAGTAATAAGGTGGCTGACCGTCAAGGATGTCATTATTATCATTATTTTATTAAAAGATAACTATCTTTGTATCACTGAATAAACTAACAAATGAAGCTAAAAGCATGTGAGGATTGATGAACTATCAAGTTAATTATTCTCATTCAACTATAACTGTTTTGGTTTTTAGTGTACCGACTGTTGTATTTAAATTAGTACTGTAAGTCAGTTTTTGGTTGGATGCATGAATTAGTTTAAGAGCTATATGTCCATAACTTTGAACACTTAACTATTCACCATGCCTTTCAAACACTAGGTTACGATTATTCACAAGTTTAAGGCGTACGACTTTCGGACACCGATTCCCGGGTTCGAGCATCGCACTACTTCAGTTTGGGTAACCGGATTGTATCATCAGACCTCACATTCAAGGTATAGCTCGTATCCAAATACCCAAGGAATAAGTTGATTGAAGTTTATAAATTAAAAAAATACCGTTGCAAACACCGGCCCTAAACTGACTAAATAAATTTAGACTCAATACATTACATATAAATAAGTTTTCTTAATGACCTCCGGGTACTACATTAAATATACACTTTCAAAATTTATCATAGTTTTACTGACAACCAGAATTATCTGGGGACAGTTTTACAAATTTTGCTTCAGTGAGCAATAAGGCCAACTAATGATTCCTAACTAGCTACTCAAAATTCGATTCAATGATCTCACTAGCTTCGTGGCAAAATAATACTTTATAATAATCATTGTATTGTAATCTGAAAGACTTTTAATAAATGCACAATTCATTATTATAAACCCACTAACTTATTAGATGGATTATAGTTGCACAAATCCATAGGAATTCAGCTAACACAAACGTTCACAGATGGAATATTAATTTTACAAAAATTAGTCAAAAATAGATAAAAGTTAAAATAATTAAGCATATCATAATCGTAATACAAATGCTTACAGTGTAAGCAAATTCATCTTGGTCTCTAGATGTTTGCCATCGAATATTTAGACGTTTCGACTGATAATCAAGGCAAATTGATGAACTAGAAATCTGTGTAAAATAGAACACATGAAGCCGTATAAGTAAATATGGATAAAACGGCTTATAAGTGCTGGATTAAAAACAGGGTGGACAGATGTGACATTTTTATGTTTCGTTCGGACAATAAATAAGAAGGATATTCTCAATAGGCCACTTGGTAGTATGCTCGCTATATCTCTGTCTGATTTTACGACTTTTGATCCAATTATTCAGTTGATATTCTGGGAATAATCACAGAATCCATTCCAATTTATAGGGATGATCAGTTTGACATAAACAGCAATGTTAAACATAAAGGACATTAGATTGTTTGAAGTGTTAGTTCGATAACTGTTTAGGTGATACATTTTTACACATGAGCTACTGCAGTGTCAGTCATCCGTTGGGAATCATTAATTTTCTCAAATAGACCTCCTATTTATGTTTCAACGATGTATCTGAGAAGAAAGCATCATCACAACGAACAAAAGATGGGACCGATCCAGTTTGTGGACTAGCTGGTTGAGGTTGACGAGATGATAGTAATCGATAGTTAGAGACCTTGAATGACATGCCTAAAAACCGTTTGTAATGGCGCAGATGCATCCACTCTTTGTGTTCTCGCAAATACAATCTTCTGAATTCCCATGACCGTTTTCTCGCTTACATTTATTTTTCCGGATGATAATTTTTGAATAATATCTTCGAACCCTAATCTTCTTCATCACCGCTTCTACTTCTACTACCTCTACTACTATGGGATTTGAACTAACATTTCTATGTCTCAGTACTAATGTTGTGTCAACTTGAACCGATGTACTTACTTACCAAGTTCTACGTTGTGACTTACTGATTGATTGATTAAGATTAGATGTTCTGGATTACACTGAGGAGAGCAGAAATTGAAAAAGTCATGTCAGGTTGTACAAAATCCAGTGTCGAGGAAGCCATGCTGAGAACCAGTGATAAGACTTTCTGTGACTAAATAGTTAAAATTTTGTCATCAACAAGTTTTCCTAATGTTTCCCAAATAAGTGGAATGGTATTCATGGGTTGATGTCAGTTTCGTCTGCAGACTCATAACGTGGTATGATGTATGCGGTTTTCGAACGGTAAGTACCTATCTTCAGAAAGAGAATGAAGTAGAGGAATATGAGAACAACCATATTTGAAGAAAATAGATGAAATCTTGTACCCGAAAATCTCATATAATTATCAACTCACCTCTCCGTACATTTGATCACCTGGCATCCAGGTTTCAATATCAACTTTTCTGTAAGCTGAATCACCAAGCTCCTCCGATGGCATTTCAAGAACTCTGAGTTAATAAAGATATGAAAATTAATAATATATTGAGTATAAAAACCAATCGACGCTTATATATATATATGTATATATATATATATATATATATATATATATTGAAGCCTACAATCCACCATCAGTCAGTGACAACATAAAACTTTGTACGTAATTACATCCGTTCAAGATGACATACAAGC
>CALYCR020000542.1:0-13403 GCA_944470395.2 Schistosoma turkestanicum
GGGCCTTGTCTTGTGACGCAGTTAGGTGCTTTTCGTAATGTGTGTCCTATCAATTTCCACCACTTCTTCCTCATTTCCTCCTCCATTGGAATCTGGTTCGTTTTCTCCCACAGTAAGTTGTTGCTGATGATGTCTGGCCAACGAATCTGAAGTATTTTGTGTAGACAACTGTTCATAAACACTTGTATCTTCTAGATAATGACTTTGGTAGTTCTCGAAGTTTCCACTCCATACAGTTTGAAATGTCTAGATATTTGTATTGAAAATCGTGATTTTGGTTTTGGTTGAAAGCTGTTTGGAGTTCCAGATATTTTTCAACTGTAGAAATGCAGCCCTTGCTTTGCCGATCCGCGCCCTCACATCTGCATCCGATCCACCTTTCTCGTCGATGATGCTGCCCAGATATGTAAAGGTGTTAATGTCCTCCAAGGCATCTCCATCAAGAGTGATTTGGTTGGTGCATGTTGTGTTGCATCGGAGAATTTCGCTTCTTCCTTTATGTATGTTGAGACCTGATGCTGCAGAGGCTGCTGCTACACTGGTCGTCTTCTCTTGCATTTGGTGTGGAGGGTGAGATAGAAGAGCCATACCATCTGCGAAGTCCAGATAGTCCAGCTGCGTCCTAACTGTCCAGTTGATACCGTGCTTCCTTCCAGATGTCGACGTCTTCATAATCCAGTCGATCACCAGGAGAAAGAGAAAGGGTGACAGTAAGCAACCTTGCCTGACACCGGTCTTCACCTCGAAAGAGTCTGTCAGCTGACCTCCGTGCACGATTTTGCAGTTGAATCCATCATAAGAATTCCGTATGATGTTGACTATTTTCTCAGGCACACCGTAGTGTCGAAGAAGCCTTCACAGTGTTTTCCTATCCACGCTATCGAATGCTTTCTCGTTGATGTAGAGTGGTGAGTTCCATTCATTTGATTGTTCAACAATGATCCGTAATGTAGCAATTTGGTCGGTACACAATCGATCCTTACGAAATCCAGCCTGTTGTTGGGCGTCTACGAAGTAGTTCATTCTGTTTAACAATACCCTGTTGAAGACTTTGCCTGGTATTGAAAGAAGAGTGATGCCTCTATAGTTCTCACACTTGCTGAGATTGCCTTTCTTTGGTATTTTGATCAGGTATCCTTCTTTCCAATCTGATGGTACTTGTTCCAATCGTAATAAGTATCAGAATTACTAGACACTTCATTTTAGACATTAATACCGTTAGTCGAGGCCGGCTCAGGTTAGGCGTTGGCGCTCAAGACCGAAGGTTTTGGGTTCGAGAATCTTGCGAGTGGCAAGAGTCGCGGATACGCACATCCACTGGCACGGTTCATATCAGGATGAGACAGCCATCTTCCAGGTTGTTGCTCTAATGGTGGCCGAACATCAATCGATTTATAATTTTGTTTTGTGTCAAGGGATATTTTCTTCTAATAAATAGTATATCTAAGCGCCCACATGTTATTTGATACCACAGAGCAGAATTTGAACAGTTATTATCTGAGGCTTCACTACACTTAAATGAGTTTATTTCGATATCTGTGCGGATGCGTTATGGCAACGAAGTTCTACGTTTTAACTGGCTGACTGAACATTTCGATTTCCGACTAAACCTAGACTGACTCCATGTTTCGATGCGCGTAACCTTTAAATCGGTCTTTTTAAATGATTCACTTTGCTTAGATTTAAACTTATGGTTTGAATTACTTTGAATATGCTTTTGACCGCACTGTAAGTAGTTAAATGGCTTGAAATTCCTTCCCCTACAGCTTGGAAGCAGTATTTCACCAGACTATAGATTAGTATCATCATACCTTTTCGTCCAGTGTCGTAACTTGATCGATCGGAAGTAAGTTTAAGCACGATTAGTGCTCGATAATTACTGTAAAAATACCGTTCTATAGGTTTTCGATCATAGGTGTCTTCGAGGCATTGCTCATGTACCATGGGACAACCGAGTAAGCAATGATGTTGTTAGGAAACGAGTCCTACGTAAGAATCGCAGGTAGTAGTGAAACTCCATCAGTTGAGGTGGCTGGGACGTGCTCCGTATGCTCAACGACTGACTGCCTCGACGAGCTGTGTTTAGCGATGTACGAATAGGTCGGAAGAAAGCTGGGGGCTGAGCCATGTTGGTAGATGTGGGTTACCTGGTTTTAGTCCGCGAGACGAAAATCTCTGATGGTTAGAGACCCTAAACGACATGGCTTAGAATCGTTTGCATTGACACTGGTGCATCCATTCATTGTGCTCCCTCAAATTCTAACCTGAATTCTTCACCACTCCTATCTTTCTATTTCTAAATTTATTCCACTGAATTATACTTCTATAATATCTTCGAACCCTAATCTCTCCGTTTACTGCTAATACTCCTACTATCTCTACGACTGTGATTTGAGCTGACAGTTGAGTCTGTGCTGATGCGGTGTGGCAACCCAAACTTACGTACTCATGTATGAAGTTATACGTTGAAAATGACATCGTTCTATAGGTTGCTAGCGATATGAATTCGTCACTAATAACTCCATTGGTTCTAAAAATTCCAAACCCTTGAACGAACAACAGTTCACTGAAGCATGTGGATAGACTAATTAGTAAAAATTTCAACGTCTACCTTACATGGTTCCTGACAAGAACCTTCTTGTCGTTCAGGGCCATAACAGACAAAATAATTTGTAATTTTAGGTAGGTGTAAATTTGATGTTTTCTGGTTAGCACCGGAAAGGGGGAAGCCCAGGACAGAATAGTTTGGAGAATACTGATCGGCGGTTTATGTTTCATTAGGGGTAACAGGTGTGAGTAAATTAGATTTGATGATATTTGGCGGCTGGTTGTTTTTCCACCTGCGGGGGCTGTCACTATTAGCTTTTTGAATATATACACCCACACTGTAGATCTACTTGGATTCTCAAACAGGTTATAAATTTTCGAAAGGATAACGTGTCGATTACTATCATACCGTATACCTGGATGTAAGCTTCGGTTACTTTCTTCTTCAAGGCATTTTATGTAACTGTGCTAAAGATTCCAACATTGAGATTGGTGTTTGAGAACGAAAACTGTCCGTACGACTTTCGATGTCACTATCGTTGGACGCTTATTCGGCAGTTTCATCAAGGCGAAAAGAAACTACCGATAAGCGACATATTTCCGTGATCTTAGGGTACTTACAAACAATTTCTACGCCCAAGGGTGCACAGCTCTCACGAAAAGCTTGCATACAGCCACTATCAAAGAAGCCTAACTAGCTTCTCGTGGCTGGGGTATTTCGTACCGACTATAAGACGGAACGCAGTAGCCAGCACTTCCACCGTGTTGGTAAATATACACAAGGGGAGTCGAAAAACGATTTCTAAGACAACGGTGCAGATGACCTCCGAGACGTGGTTACGGATGGTTGATCACGCCTTCGTTGTGATTCTGGCTGTAAAATGTCGAATCTACAATATACCAGTCAGAGCATTATGGTCTGTGATTGTGGAACTTGGCCATCGAATAGATGTCAGACGGCTATGCTCGGAAAGCAGTCTCGGAGAGATTACCGCCGTTTGGAGGCGGCACCATACTACTGATGTGAGGTTTCATCAACGTGAGTTAAGACATAACAACGATAGTGGCTTGGAAGAGTTCCACAACTAGCATTATTTGCCAACGTTAACTGTCCGGAGAGTTAGTCAATGTATGACATAATACCACGATATTAAATGAAGTTACAGACGGCGAAACTCAGTGGTTTGAGACACTATCACACTGGTTTGGAATAGAAGACGGTGTCGGGCTTGTTGTGGAGGAAATTTATGGATCAGGGGCATGAGTGTGGTGAGCTATCGTTCTCAGAGCTAGATGTTTTGGTTGTGGAGCCTTCATCGTTTTTCTTTTGAACATCATCAGTACAATCTTCAGGCAGAAATTAAGTATTCAAATGTCTCCACGTTCAACCCGTAGCACTCAGCAATCAACAGACACATTGATCCCGTTTAGCAACCAGCCATAAAAATCATAGGTAAACATGGGGTCAAGAAACAGATCAAAGGCGGAATACAAACAAAATAAAGGTGCAGAGAACAACAGGTTTAAGGACAATAACAACCAATCAAGACCGAGGTTAACAGAATAGGCTGCAGGTCGAACGTGGAGAAATTCAAATACTTTATACGCCATACACACATACATATACACAGTGATTAATATTTTTCAATATTAAATTGTGAATAACACACTTAAGCAAAATCATTCGGTTAACGACTTCGTGTGAAATTCTGTTTTGAGAAGTTTTTATATATATGTAACGAGAATCACACGGAAAAAACAGTAACAAACAAACAGTATTTGACAGAATTTAATTATACACGAACAATCATTGTGTGTGTGTGTGAGTGAGTAGGGAGAACGATCAGGCCATTTGTACTATTTTAGTAATTGAGTAGTATTGTGTAGGGAAAAAACACTGATTATCTCCGATAAGAGATTGATTGATTATCATGCTCGAGATGGAAACTTTTCTTAGCTCATAGTTTTTTTTTTTTAAAATGAAAAGTGAACAAACATGAAGAAAAACATGATAAATTTCATTTTTTTATCCACAGGATTTTAATTATTATTATTAGTAGTAGTATTCTTATCATCTTCATCTATAAGATGAATTTCACAAATAAAAAGCTTGAAAATTGTTTTTCAGATGGAATAATATAATATAATGTAATATATAATAGGGATGCAAAAATACAGTGATTCATGAAAAATTCTACAGAGGTTCGAAAAAAGAGGAGAAGAAGAAGAAAACACGTTAAACGGCATTTTCAACAACAACATTGTCTTCTCGCATTGAATCATCAAGTGGAGGTGGTGATTGTGCTTGAGGCGGTTCTGGAGAGTCGTCGTCTTGCTGTTGCTGATGATGATGATAGTTGTTGTTGTTGTTGGTGCTGTAATCATTCTGTGTATCGTCTTTATCAGTGGCATAAAGACTGTCATTATGCTGAGGAATATCACCACCACCGTGTTTCGATGGACTATTCTGGCCAGACTCCAACTCCATCTGATGATAATCGTCTTGATTGTGAGAAACAACCGTTGTGTTAACTATGGGACCTTGCATCTCTTGAAATTGTGCCATATATTGTTGTTGTTGATATTGTTGTTGTAATTGTCGTTTCGCTTTTAATTGTGCAACAAATTGATCTAATTCAGCAAGATTTTCATCGGATTCACTACGTCGGAAACTTGTGACTAGTGGAGCAAGTGGAGGAGTTTTAATACGAGCACGAGATATTACTCTAAAAATGCGAAAAAAAACAAAGAAATGATAACGATGCAAGATTTTATGAACAGTTGACTTAGTTAATGCAGAAATCACATTTCATAATTGTGTAGTTGACAAAAACAAATGCTTCAGAGTGAACATTTCAAATTACCTTCCACGAGCACCAGGTCGAATTGGTGATTGTGACGGTGATCGAGGCGATGATCGAGGACTGCGTGAATATGAACGAGATCGACTTTTAGAAACATGTGATCGTGATCTAGAACGTGAACGTGAAGAACGAGGTGAACGTTCCGCTGACCCAGATGTTCCATAACGTTTTCGGCGACGTTCAAAGTTACTTGCACTGCCTGATCTAGCTGATGGACCATCACGTCTACGATCATCATAACTGTGTATGCAATAAATCATACAAAGTATAAATGAAAAAATGTTAATAAAATAAAAGTAAGATAGTGGAAATTGAAGTAAATAACCGAACTTTGAGTGATGTTTTTTATAGACTCGGTAGTATACATCTCGAATGACACATTCGATCGTTATTCTCTTTGTTTACTGCTAATACCTTCTACTACCTCTACTACTATGAGATTTGAATTGACAATTCCATTTCTGTGTGCTCATATGGTATGGCAACTTGAACTGATGTACGTACGTACTAACTACTACGCTTTAATTGACTGAGACTGGGGAAATGGCAGCGCTATACTAACTTTGTGAACAAAATATTTTGAGTAGACGTTGAGCGGTTAAGTGCATGCTTAACTTAACGTAAGCAAGGGATATTATATAATATGCTGTGCTTGCATACTTTCAATCTACTTTCTGTCTAAAATAGTTTTTATATGCACATTCGGCAAAAAACAGAACAAAACCTACAAATTTGTATGAAGTAAAATAATAAGACAGTTAAGTTTACCGGTGATTATGCCAGTTGTTTCGTCGCAAACGATAATCATCCCATTGATTACGCCATCGAGGACCTCCACGAGGTCGATTTCTTCCGTAATATCCACCACTACCTCGACTACCATGATAATCAGGACGCTGAAAGGAGCCGCCACCTGATCGACGATCAGCATTTGATGGACCATTTCCACGGAAATGTCCTCGATCACCTTTAGGAGATTCAGACGGAGGAGCATCATCTCCGACTGCAAGAGAACCTTCACGATTCTTATCCGGAATAACAGGTGGACCGTTAGTAATCTCAGTAGTTCCAGGGTTGTTTCCTTCTTCCAACTGATGACGTCGTTCTATAGCACGTAAACGAGCTTGAACACGTTCTTGAAGACTTTTCGAAGTCATAGGAAGATCATTTTCATTCTCATACACAGTAAGAGAACCATGTTCTCCTTCACGTGCATTTCGCGGTGGTGTGAATACCTGAAAATTAAAATTTAATAAAAAAAAAAGCACAGCTTGTGTACACATTTAAAGTACAGATCACTTGATAATTATATCAGTTCAAAAAAATATTTACGGTTAAGAGTAGTAAATAGTAAATAAACAATATATAAGAAATGTGGATTGTTATAGATCAGCTGACAATGAAAAGTAAATGGTTATCAACAGACATCGTAGAAGAAACATGAAGACACTTGCACGATCCTCTGATTACAAGGGCTAGACAACTGATCCAGAAAATTGGTAATCAAGATCTTGTTTGGAGGCCAAAACATTTGATTCGAATATAGTCAGGTACTATGGTATCTCTGGAGTCCTTAGGTTATTATTATTAGAGAAATGAGAGACAATGTGCATCTCCAACGGAAAAGAACCATAGACCTCAATAACTCTAACTTACTCGTCGTGTGCTTCTGTATTCTGAATCACCATCTGCTCGACTTCGTTTTGAATTATCTGGACCTATGAGTTAAAATTTAATCAAAACAAAATACTCAATGAAAACCTGGCGGGGAAAAAATTAGTATACATCAAATACTGTTTGTAACCTAGTTACTTGGAATTCAGATCTGTACACATTAGACAATGAGGCATTTCTGATCGTCGAAAGTTTGTGCTATGAGCAGTTACCAACACATATTGGGAAGCATTAAAATGTTCAGATACATGACACGGATCAAAACCGTTTGCAATGACACAGGTGCACATTCATTCTTCGTGTTCACTGAAATCATCATAATCTTTTGAATTCCTCATCATCTCTATCTTTCTCTGTTACTAAGATTCGAACCCTAATCTCTTTGATTTCTGCTAATACCTTTACTAACATGGAATTTGAAGTGACATTTAGATCTCAATGTGCAAATGTGGTACGGCAACTTGAACTGATTGATGTATGTGCATACGTACTGTGGTGTGTGCTACTTATACGAACGATATAAGTAGTATAAGAAGGGACGTGAAAGAAGTAGTCTCACGGTCAGAAGAGGAAAACGGAAAGCAAATGGAGCAAAAGCAAGAAGTAAATGGAGTACCAACAGAGGAAGGAAAGGAAGCAACAGCAGGAATGGAAGAAGGATGGAGCGTTGGAAGTCACGACTCAAAGATGGTGTGCAAATAGAGTGGTGTTCAATGTAATGTTTTCGTTTTTAATTGACTGAGAGTGTAAATTTGCATAATACAATCTTCCGCGCCTGCCTCAGTCTTCTCAGTACAAAGTTCTACGTTGCTACTGAGTGATTTGATTGTCCAAATACATAAGTTGTATCTGTGTACTTACTAATGAGATGATGAACTATGTAGTCTGATTTCAGCGATAACAAAACATGAACACAAAATGAATATTTAAATCATAAACCCAAAATAACTTATTACGCAATAAATAAACTCCGCCAGTAGAACCTTAGGGGCTACTGCCGGTCCCAAGCCCGGATAAAAGAGGAGGGTTGGACATGGGGGTTGGCGGCCCCATTCCGTTGAAATCTAACTTGCCAAAAAAACGCTAACCAGAAAAAATAATTCAAACCATTTTAACTCTGCCCTGGGAGTTGGAAGAAGAATTATGACGTCTCGTGATGAAAGCCGAGTTCCCTCGGAAGTCACGGGGCCGATGCCTCTTCTGACAACCAGAGCAACCATTCTTTTAGGTACATGGAACGTTCGTACATTGTGGGAGACTGGAAGACTATTTCAAGTTGCGGCACAAATGAAAAGATACAACCTCGAGGTGCTCGGGATCAGTGAAACACATTGGACACAGGTAGGACAACTGAGACTTGCTTCAGGGGAACTGCTGTTATACTCTGGTCATGAAGAGGAAAACGCTTCACATACACAAGGAGTTGCACTGATGCTGTCCAAACATGCACAAAAGGCACTGATAGGATGGGAATCTCATGGACCCAGGATCATTAAAGCATCCTTCAAAACAAAGAAACAGGACATTACAATGAACGTCATCCAATATTATGCACCTACCAATGACTACAATGACGACGTTAAAGATCAATTCTACGAAAGGCTGCAGTCAATCGTCGACAAATGTTCACCAAAGGATTTGACGATTCTTATGGGAGACCTGAATGCCAAGGTTGGAATGGACAACACTGGATATGAAGACATCATGGGACGACATGGACTGGGAGAAAGGAACGAAAACGGTGAGAGATTTGCAAACCTATGTGCCTTCAACAAACTGGTCATCGGTGGCACAATATTCCCGCATAAACGCATACACAAAGCCACATGGATTTCACCGGATCACACTACGCAGAACCAAATCGTTCAGAAGGACCATGAAAGACGTGAGAACCAAGAGAGGAGCTGACATAGCCTCAGATCACCACTTGCTGATCGCCAAAATGAGATTGAAGCTAAAGAAGCACTGGACAACGGGGCAGACAACATCACAGAAGTTTAATACGGCCTTTCTTCGGGATACCGTAACACCCAACGAATTCAAGATAGCCCTCACCAATAGGTTCCAGGCCTTTCAGGATCTACTCAATGGAGAGGAAGCAACATTGGAGAACAATTGGAAAGGGATTAAGGAGGCAATCACTTCAACATGTCAGGAGGTCCTTGGTCGCAAGAAGCACCATCACAAGGAATGGATCTCTGTTGGTACTCTTGAAAAAATTGAAGCAAGGAGGAACAAGAAGGCAGCAGTGAATGTCAGCCGAACAAGAGCAGAGAAAGTTAAGGCGCAAGCCGAGTATACAGAAGCAAACAGGGAAGTGAAGAAGAGCATCAGAGCTGACAAACGAAAATATGTGGAAGATCTAGCAATGACGGCGGAAAAGGCTACAAGAGAAGGAAACATGACACAATGGTACGAAACAACAAAGAAGCTCGCCGGGAACTATCATAAACCAGAACGACCAGTGAAAAGCAAGGAAGGGAAAATAATCAGCAACACTGACGAACAGCGAAATAGGTGGGTAGAGCACTTTAAGGAACTTTTGAACCGACCAGCTCCACTGAACCCACCCAACATCGAAGCAGCATCCACGGACCTCCCAATTAATATTGGCGCACCCACGATTGAGGAGATCAGTTTGGCCATCAGACAAATCAAGAGCGGCAAAGCAGCAGGACCAGACAACATTCCAGCAGAGGCAATGAAAGCAGATGTGGAAGCAACTGCGAAAATATTTCACATTCTCTTCAAGAAGATTTGGGATGAGGAACAAGTACCATCAGATTGGAAAGAAGGATACCTCATCAAAATACCAAAGAAAGGCAATCTCAGCAAGTGTGAGAACTACAGAGGCATCACTCTTCTTTCAATACCAGGCAAAGTCTTCAACAGGGTATTGTTAAACAGAATGAAGGACTTCGTAGACGCCCAACTTCGAGATCAACAGGCCGGATTTCGTAAGGATCGATCATGTACTGACCAAATTGCTACATTACGGATCATTGTGGAACAATCAATTGAATGGAACTCACCACTCTACATCAACTTCATTGACTACGAGAAGGCATTTGACAGCGTGGATAGGAAAACACTGTGGAGGCTTCTTCGATATTACGGTGTGCCTGAGAAGACAGTAAACATCATACGGAATTCTTATGATGGATTCAACTGCGAAATCGTGCACGGAGGTCAGCTGACAGACTCTTTTGAGGTGAAGACCGGTGTGAGGCAAGGTTGCTTACTCTCACCCTTTCTCTTTCTCCTGGTCATCGACTGGATTATGAAGACGTCAACATCTGGAGGGAAGCACGGTATCAACTGGACAGTTAGGACGCAGATGGACGATCTGGACTTCGCAGATGACTTGGCTCTTCTATCGCACACTCAACAACAAATGCAAGAGAAGACGACCAGTGTAGCAGCAGTAGGTCTCAACATACATAAAGGAAAAAGCAAAATTCTCCGATGCAACACAACATGCACCAACCGAATCACTCTTGATGGAGATGCCTTGGAGGACGTTAACACCTTCACATATCTTGGCAGCATCATCGACGAGAAAGGTGGATCGGATGCAGATGTGAGGGCGCGGATTGGCAAAGCGAGGGCTGCATTTCTACAGTTGAAAAATATCTGGAACTCCAAACAACTTTCAAACAAAACCAAAATCAGGATTTTCAATACAAATGTCAAGACAGTTCTACTGTATGGAGCGGAAACATTGAGAACTACCAAAGCCATCATCCACAAGATACAAGTGTTTATTAACAGTTGTCTACGCAAAATACTTCGTATTCGTTGGCCAGACACCATCAGCAACAACGAACTGTGGGAGAGAACAAGTCAGATTCCAAAGGAGAGGGAAATCAGGAAGAAGCGGTGGAGGTGGATAGGACATACACTACGAAAAGCACCCAACTGCGTCACTAGACAAGCCCTCACATGGAACCCTCAAGGCAAAAGGAAAAGAGGAAGGCCAAGGAACACACTACGCCGAGAAATAGAGAAAGATATGAGAGGAATGAACAAACATTGGAAAGAACTGGAGAGGGAAGCCCAGGACAGAGTTGGTTGGAGAAAACTGGTGGGCGGCCTATGCTCCATTGGGGGTAACAGGCAAAAGTAAGTAAGTAAGTAACGGTTCGGAGGGCTTACGTCGAATCGCCATTCAGGAAGACTGGAGATTGTGGGTAAACGAAGTGTGGCTGAAGGCCAGTCGAACTGATCGCTTAAGTGTTCTGCTCATTGATCCAGTCTCCTGGATTGAGAATAAATAATAGTCCCATCCTTTTCCGAGATAGTCTCACTTACACTACGATTCCTAATACCAGTTTCCTTGATAAGTCGGAAAAGTCGTCTACTGTTGCCTATCGCCGCTGCCTTTTCCACCTCTCCCGCTTTCGCCGCCCACCATTGTTCACGGTCGTTTCGTAGGCTTTTCATCAGCCTGCGCGTAAGCTGACTTCGCTCTTCATCATGTTCAGAGCCAGCTGAGATGAGTTTACGAGCGTCTATAAGTTCGGTGGATGCTACTGAGATCCTCGGCTTCTTCCTGGTCATATGGTTTACCTTACTAGCAGGTATCACTGCTGTTTTCACAGCTTCTTTGATATCATTCCAAGCTGCCCGATGGTGGGCATCATTTACTACATGGTCGCCTGTCTTTCTATTTGTTCCTGAAATACATTCTTAGTTATTCTATCATGAAGTAGAACCCTAAGAGGCTTCTTTACGGTGTCTTTCCTATGTCCAGTAAGCCTCAAACAAATACGCGCTCGCACTAGGGCATGATCTGAATCTAAACATGTGCTCCAGAACGAGCGACCGTCTTCTATCGAACCTCTCCATCGGTGGCTGATGGCGATGTGATTCTAGTTGGGTCCAGCGTTGAGACGACTTTGGGGTCACCAGGTCAAAAGATGTTTTTTGCTTATACCTATCATAGGATAATTTGGGTGCGAAATGAAATTCCCTCATAAACACAAACATTCAAAATCTAGATGACCTTAGGAAACTGATATAGTTTATCGAAACCTATTAAAGTTCCATTGTTTTTTCGTTTTATACTCATAATCAGTGATGTTGCTTACCCAGAAATATGTTTAATTTAACAATCTATGACAAGCAGCTGTTTTTTTCTCCACAAAGAATTTTGATATTTGAATTAATGGCTAGTGTGAAAATCCTTGGCATGGGCCGAATACCGTACTTCATTTTTTCTCCTTATCTAAGTAAAGATGGCTGCCACTAAAATTTGTTGGTACTGCACGTGGATTCCATGTATAAATTATACAAATTTAAAAGCTACGATTTTTTTATATTATATTATTCAGTTGTTTCGGTTAAGGTACATATTGTTTAAATGATGTCATAGATCTGCTATATCAGAACAAAGATTGAAAGAATAGCAACTTCCACGACTAATTTATGAATTATCACTATATATATTCCTATTACACAATTATTGAAAAACTAAATTACTATGTACATATACTTTATTTCATATATACTTTCGTTCGATTTATTCACCACTATTTTGCTATTTACTAGTACTAACTTGTTGCCAGTTTATGAATTATAGCATCGTCTACTCACAGCCACTTTGTGGCTTATTCATATACAATCGTTGGTTTTTAATTATGATGTGATGTGGTACAGTTTGTTGTATATAAAGCTGTGTCTGTCTGCAATACAAATATGGTATAGTCAGATCGCTAACTTCTGAACTCAAGGGTAGATCATAGATGGAAGCTAAAGAACCGTGAGACAATAGGAATTCAGCTACTAACTCAAAGTTAATTGTGTGAAGTGGACGTGTAATTGGGTCAGATCATTCATTCCAATTTCGACAATTACATTATCTGAAAACAAGGAGTAGTTGGAGATATGCATCAAGAAATTAATAATCCGATAAACAGTTTAATCAATTCACATACGAGATCAAATCAAATATCGCGTTAGAACATTATGAGAGTCACCATTTTTCATAAGAAATCGCAGTCTTATTAAATGACTTATCCAATAAATTTTATAAAATCAGTTTGACTTATGCATTTATGATTAAGAACTGGAGATTAGTATCAGTCATAACCTTGAGAAAGCAAACCAAAACTGTCAATAATTAAACTCACTGCTCCACTTTTATCTTTCAAACACTGAACAATTCTTTCTATCATCTTCATTGTATCGATATTTCGTCCAGACAAGTTATTTAAGATAAATGCCATACAATATAATGCATTTGTACGTATACGGAAATTTGTATTTTTAGAATATATCCATAATTCATCCAGTATAACATCGGGTTTAAAATATCTC
>CALYCR020000543.1:0-13387 GCA_944470395.2 Schistosoma turkestanicum
ACTGTCGATAGGATTATCCTTAATTACTTAAATAGCTTATTATTCATAGGATTCATTTTTAAATTAAATTACTAAATTAATTTTTTTTAAAATCATAATCATTGTCTTCTTTATTTAACATTTGTGTGAGTAGGATAAAACCGAATTTTCTCCGTTCTTGTTTAATTTTGTCATAGACATGCTTCTTGATATAACATTATCATCATCTGAATTTGCAGGAGTAGACCTTCTACAAGGAGATTCGTTGGTTGACTTAGAATACCCCGACGACATAGTTCTACTTGGTGAAGATGCTGACAAAATTCAGTGTCTCCTGACTACCCTAAGCAACAATGCAAGCATATTCGGGATGCGACTTTCCACCTCGAAACGCAAAATGTTGCTTCAGGATTGGCTTGCGACGTCACCCGAACTAGTGATTGGGAGTGAAGTGGTCGAGCGTTTAGACCGCTTCACTTATCTAGGGAGTCTTATCAGTGCTGATGGCCTGGTGTGTGATGAAATCTCACAGCGATACAAAAGGCTCGATTGGCTTTTGCTAACTTGCGTCAATTATGGCGTAGGCGAGATATCCGTTTGCTGACTAAAGAACGAGTGTACTGCACAGTAGTTCGCTCCGTCTTACGTTATAGCTATGAAACATAACCAGTCATAGTGGAGCATATTCGTAGGATGCTTGTTTTCGATCATAGGTGTCTCCGAAGCATCGCTCGTGTATCCTAGGACAACCGAGTTAGCAATGCTGTCGTTAGGAAACGGATGCTAGGTAAGGGTGGGAGATCAATTGATGAAGTAGTGAAACTTGATCGTTTGATGTGGTAGGGACATGTGTCACGTATGACCAACTGCCGACTGCCTCATCGAGCTATGTTTTGTGGTGTAGGAGTAGGTTGGAAGAAAGTTATGGGTGTTCAAACCAAAACATGGTAGAAATGCTTGAAGTCACCGACAAGTGGACTGAGTCATGTTGGTAGATGTTGACTACCCGGTTGGGGTCCGCGAGACGAAGGTCACCGATGGTTAGAGACCTTGAATGACATGGCTCGAAATCGTTTGCGATGGCGCAGGTGCATAAACTCTTTATGTTCTCTGAAATTCTAATCTTTAAGATTATTCATCATCTCTATCTTTCTCTTTCTAAAGTTATCTCATTGAACTGTACTTCTTGAATAAAATCTTCGATCCCTAATTCTTCTGCTATCTCCACCACTATGGGATTCGAACTAACAAATGCGTCTCAGTACTAATGTGGTATGGCAACCTGAACTGATGTACTTATGTACGACGTTCTACGTTGTAAGTGACTGAGTGACAGACAAAATCGACTAATTAATCCAATAAATTAATAGAGAATAATTAACTGAACAACTACTTACTTCAACAAAACCATAAGTCCATCCTAATGCAATACGATCACGTGCCCACATATTATGTGTATTTTCAGCCAACTGATCAACTAATACTTCTAAACGTACAGATAAACGAATTTGTGACAAATCCAATGGTTGAGGTTTATAACCATTCACTTGAGTAAAGCTAATTTTTTTTAATTTTAATAATTATAATTATGTGGGAAAAAAGGTAAAGAAAATGGTAAAAGTTAGCTGTTGTTGTTTCTAGTTTTATTTAATATTGAATTTCATTATATTTTAAGCTAATTGATAATAGTTTGGAATATCCGTTTATTCATATTTTGACTAAATTTTCATAAATCTTAGATGCGATTTGTGTCTTCTATATGAACTTATATATATATATATATATATATATATATATATATATATATATATATATATATATATATATATATATTTCGATTAGATCGTCATCAGGCTTTACTCTCTAATATACATGAATTTTTATATGAAAATGTTAAACTGAACAACGCAGTTTGAGTCAATAGTCACAATAAAATGAAATAGATTATGTCACTACACATAATAGGCAAAAGTACAAGCTGACAGTAGGAAGACAGGTGTACTGATAGTAGTAAGAAAAATAAAATACGATAACAAAAGTTTTATCAATAGTTCAACATTTTAAATAGTAGGTCAAACGTTATTATTCATTATAAAATAAATAAGGATTTATTTAGTTACAGGAACTCAGTTCATATATTTATGAACTATAAAAAGCTTTTAATATGAACAGACACGAAGACGCGTAACGTATTTTTATTAATGGTTGAAATTGTAGTTAAAAATTTATCAGGTCAACTTGTTACTTTTCGTTTGCTGAAACCTGAACTTAACTCTAGCTATGCTTTAAACGTCAAAACATTAACGAGCATTTTACTGAAATACCACAACTATACTTATTAAATAACTTTTATTTTTTATAAACACTCGTAGCCTATCATTACTGGCTTCTAAGCCTAGTTATTAGGCTTCCTGTTGAAATTTAGGTTAGTTGAGTGAATTTTCGTATACTGTTGAGAAGTTTTCATTACATATTTTGGTTTGTAATTAGTCCTTCGAATAGTTATTTCTGGTTGACAAGAAATATTCTCAGTATACAATCAATACTGCAAATAATGTAAGCAAAATCATCTGCTCAATATGCAAAAGAGATTTTAAAGTCCATTGTGACCTATTGCATAATACTCTTAAATAGTCAGTAAACTTAAAAGACATACAAAGGATACAAGTGGTACATCATAGCTACTTTCAAATAACATCCCATATTTCAGTGAATTGTTTGATAAAATAATGACGCTGATTTCAAATCAGTCGACGATATTACAAACTGATATGAAAAGATTGAACAAAACTAGGTAATAACCTTTGAGGTTAACGTCACTTAGCCTAAGGTGTTCAATGAGATGTAGGCTCTTACGGTATAATTGTGAAACTTTTTAACTATAAAGAACACTATTACTGTCCAGTTATCTCTTTCTCTCTCTTATTATTTTAATGAATTTTACCTCTCTGTTGGTTTTTTCTTGCCACTGTTGGATACTACACAAATAAGATATAGTCCTCTGCTGTGTGACACATTACCTTTTTTTGTTTGTTAATTTATCACTGTTAACCTATTATCCTTCATTATTCTCGCTCATTACATTCGGTAAACAGTTCTGAACGTTGCTGAAATATTGTATTCGTGTGAACAGTGTTTCAGTTAGATAGTCTGCTTCAATCAATCATAGGTTTAAAAAAAATGATTCAGAAATGAAAATAGATTGGTCACTTATCATTATTATTATTATTATTATTATTATTATTATCATTATTATTATTATTATTATTTAACTATGTTCATATAAATGCTTACTTGGTTGATAGTTTCATTGTTCGCATTCTTGTACCTTCAGGTAATGGTTCATAAGTAATATTATAACCTAAACCAATTATTGTTCTTAATGTTTCATAGGCAAGTGTTACATTATATTGCCTATCTGATGGTGGCAATTTATCAAATGTAGTCAAACAAGGATGAAGATTATTCTCATCATCTCGACGCTATTTTTTAAAAAAAAACAAAAGTATAAAGGATATTTTAACATTTATAGAAGATTGAAGATGAAAAATAACGATAATCATTAAATTAAGATATAAATTCATTTGACCATTGAGAATTATTGCAATGAATTTTAGACATCCAATCGGCAGACTAAAACCACGAATGTTGCTCAAAATTAGTTGTGTTAGACTACGCTGTATTATACTTGTGATTGTAGTTTGTATATATATATATAAATATATATATATATATATATATATATATATATATATAATACTAAACAGAAATTACATTTTCCTGGCTAGAAAAAAATTCTAGAATGAGTAGTTCATTATGTGTAAGACTCGTCCAATGAATGCGCATTGATGTTTACACCAAAACCCGATCGTAGTGCTTGTTGTTTAAAACACCGACTAACCTCATTAAATTATTCCACTGAAACTGGTTGAGACAACGAACAAGAGGGAAACAATACCAATTTCTCAGTGATGTCCGTTAGTAATAATTTACATTATTTTAGTTAAATACAGAAAAATAATAACAGTGAATGTGATTTGAGATGGTTAATTGTAAAACGTTAGTCAGCATATCAGAAATAGTGTTGGTTATCACATTCTGCCAATGACATTGGGATACTGATCAAGCAAAGAAGAAGACATTGATCACAACTGGATTAGATTGGATGGATCTCAGGTTACAAATAGGATGTTTTATCTACTATACAGTTAATACCAATCATCCATTAGGCTTTAGCTAAAGACCAATCACCCAGTGTTGTAGTCAATTGTTGTGCGGAAAATAAACAAATAAGTATTTTCACCTCATCATTCTTGATCCCTAAACACTTGTTACACTTCAAATGATAACTTATTATACCAGTGATTTAAATCGTCAAATATACATTTTTTAAATACGTTAAGAAACTATGAAATATGTGCCAATCAACTACTCAGTTCGTTAAAATGACTATGTAAACTATTACTGAATGTCAGACTGTGGCAATACAAGATCAGAGTGAATAAATGAATTAAATTACTTTAAGTCTTCCATTAGACATCAACAACTCTCATTTATAAGCATTTATAATTCAGCCAACTCATATTATTTATATCCAACGGTAAACATACAGTTGTTTTCACATTCTAAACTTAAGTACAAACTGAGTAGTTATACTTTTTCCCGACAACAAACACTGAAATGATTAGTTAATTTCCAATGAACATTCATGTTTTACTGCAGTTTTTTTCTCACATTAGTTTAGTAGATAAAAACTTACTTCACCATATTTCCAGCCTTGATCAATTTTACGCATAGACCACATTTCATGTAGATTCTCAGCTAGTCTATCACGAACAATTTCCACATAATTTGGTAGTTGAATCTTAGGGAAAAATGAAAAGATGTGGAGAAAAAAAAACAACTGTAATCATTGTCAAATGTATGACAAAATTTTATCATAATAATAGAATTCAATGACAAATATTGTGTCAATGATTTTTAAACGATATGATATTTTCTGAAAGATTTAAAAACAATAACCTAAAATTATAAGATCGTAGTAAATGAACAAGGCCTTCTCAAGTATATTCATAACAGATTAGTGTGAATGGTTAATTGTTCAATTGGCTAGTTTGTAAAAATGAGCTCAACTGAAGATGCATTTAACCATTGGATAACATCAGATGGAGAACCAGTTAAACGTTAAGAGCAGTGTCCTAATTTTAGATCCTTCCATATATTGCAATGCTAAGAATTTCCAATCTTAGACAAAACGTAAATCTGGTGTACAGTGGTAGTCTTTTTAATTGAACTGCAATAAACAATAAACAAATTTTGATGTTGTTAGTGAACACTAAATCAGAAAAAAACTGAATAAGCTATGTAATAATACTTACATGTGAAGTACGTACTGTTCTTGGTACAAATACATATTGTTGTGGTGTTGGTGAATTCAATGGACCAGTGAATACATATTTTTCAAGTTGACCAAATGTGAATACAGGTTCAAGACGAAGTTTCTGTCCTGGTTGTCGAGCATAACATATTGGTGAGTAACCAGGTGGAGGACCATGGTGTAAACGACCTTGATTTGATCCTAAAAGAAATCTTGCACTAGCTTTTGCATTCATACTCATACATGGATAGAACAAACCGGTTATATTGAAATCCTAAAAATATTGATAAATAATAACAATATATGTGTGATTGATAGGTGTATTAAAAATAAATTCAGTGATGATAAGTGTCACACTGTGGTACTATGTATATTACAGATGAAGCCAAAAAATTGATTGCTGAATAACCTTATGAAAGTGATAATATTCAGTGGAATTCATTCACTGTACTCAAAGTTTATGTAAACTATCATGTTTATTATGAATATAACGATAACAGAATGTTTTGCAAAAGCTAAATACTTGACGTGAATGTTTGGACAGAAACATTCGTCAAATCAAAGATTTATATTCATATATATATTTCGGTGATCAGTTTATTAAGCTTTCAAGATCCATATTGGTAACCTTAGACATTCATAATGATCATAAGCCTTTCACTTACTTTTCCTGAGCGCTTTTTACAAAGAATAGATGCAGTAAATAGATATACACCACAGTCTATCAATTCGTCTGTTTCACTTCTTCGGATTCCTAGTTCTTATAATCTGTGAAGGTGAAAATTACTTGAAATAATCTAACTGATATAGGTAATATATTATCGGAATCACTGTAGAAATTATGGGAAAAAGTTAAACTTGATTTATAATTTGATCATGGACATTAAATAAAAAAACACTAACCTGAAAGTATCCCCTAACTAGACGTCCATTCACATTAAACTGAATAACAGGTCCAGTTAAATCCAATAAGCATCCAATGATATCACCACGTTTCAAAGGTACGTTAGATGTTGCTTCTTCGTTTGTTGTTTCATCTGTTCCGATTGTAGCCCGTTTTGGTTTACCACCAGCCCATAAACAACTTCCATCAAACGCGTAACTAAACAGATCATCGCCTAAACCTGCAGCACCCCAACCAGGTCCGCCACAGGGGTGAGCATTATAGCCTTCTGTATTAGCCCAACCAACCCGAATTTTCGCTGGTTGATGTGTAACCGTTTCAAGAGAATCAATAATTACTTCAAAATACCACTTTGGATACATCGCTCCACCCTAACAATGAAGAAAATAATAAATTCAAAATGTTTTCTGAATTAAGGAAACACATTTTAGAAGTTTATTATAATCGATATTCGTAGTACTTTATCTAGGATATGTTTCGTGGTTGAAAAATCTATCAGAAGGGTGTTTTTCAAGTTTCCAGTTTCTAAAGGGCATCTCAGAGATTGCACATGAAAACAATAAGCCGTGTTTGTGAGCAAATGTTATTACTTTAGAAGATAAATACATGACTGTTAAACGATTTATTTTAGGTAATAACTCAACTGTCATTGACTTCTAAGTACAGTCTATCGACTTGGATTCAACTTGATTCAAGCTTTGTTGAGACTCGATTAGTAGCCGTTATTTTTGATTGAAGGGGTTGGGTTGCACGACATAAAATCGGTCACACTGTCATAGTTCCACCCATTTTCAAACTTTTTCTTAGCCTACACTCTTATTTCTTCGTTGAAAACAGTATCACTTATGTTTAGATTAACATTGTAGCTGATATTAATTTCTATACTTTGTTCATTTCCTCTCACACTATGATGATTTGAGTTGTGACAATCTCAGCCTATAATTAGTGGATGACAACTGACTAATCTGAAGTTATAAGCGATTCTACAATAAATTCAATATTTACTGTTAGGACTTTATTTTGCGTTTGTTTTTCTCCGTCAAATAAGTATTAGAGGGCCATATTTCAGTATACTAAATGAGTCGTCTATGAGACGGAAAAACCGCTGAAGAAACGAAGTAATCAAGACGACATTCAAAACTTTTGAAATTTATCAATCTATCATCAACTTCGTTATCATCTATTTCACAAGCAACTTTTATAACTACTAATAGAAATTGCGACTTCATTTGTCGCTTCGATTAAGCTTTTAAATATAAAGCTTTTAATTTAACTTATGGAGACTGAGTATGATATTAGGTGACACCTTTCATAGAAAAAACGAGTCAGTATGAAATTAAAATGGATTTGTTAAGGTCAGTATGGAGAAAACATGTGGATGATTTAAATTTGTTCCACTCATCATGATAATTTTTTTTCTTATGCATATTAAATTAATAAAAAGATAAGGAATGATCAATAATCATCACATATAACACTTACATCTTTATAACCAACGAATATATTTGGTCTAACTGATCCACATTGATCAACTAATTTTGTTTGTAATAATAAATCTTTTTGTGGCAATAAAGTTTCATATATCAACTCTTGATTTAATCTTACAGCTCCACCTTGACGTCCTAAACACAATGAACATAATGCTTGTAGTACCTAAAAAAAATAATCAAAGAATTGTAAAGACTTGTATGCACATCGTATTATTCCTGTGATATGTGTACCATATATTGTGAAGCCTTTGTTTGTAGAAAAGTCATTGATTTGTTATACTATTGAATTAAGTAGTTATTGAAAAGGAGAAAGCAAACAAATTTCAAGGTTATAATGCACGATAACTTTCATTAGGAACTACTATCAATGAAAGGACTATAGAAAAAGAGGAAGCAGCACAAATTTGATTTGTTTCAATATAAATGGATCCTGTATTATTTCACAAGTTGACTGAAGGTAGTATATATGGGACTTTAGAATCCGTACAGGTAGTGGTATGCTGTGAGAATTCTACAAGTCAACGGCTCTATTACATATGAAGTGGTGGATGGATACAACATCTTTTAAGTTTTAAAGTAGAACGAAGTAACACCTTAATTGAACCTGGTTTCAATAGTTTATCATCTGATCTTAAGTTGTCACAAGACTACTACTTTCAGCAAAAACAAGATTTCCAAGGAAACCATGTAATTTAAGATTAGTTGAATGATTACTTTTTTCCTTACAAAGATTTACAACATACCATATCACAAAAACATATTTAAAACTCTGCTATTTAAATAAATTTTCATTAGTTTCGTCAAGTCGTGAAAATCAACCATATATTTTTTTCAATGTTCTTCCTAAGAAATACATTTCGTTAGGTACATATAAAAACAAACTTTTTAATAAATCAATAGGAGAATTGTATTTCATAACACTAACGTTTTAAATAACATCATCTGACGCACTAAACCAAGCTTTGCTAGTCCATAAACACTAAAACGTCTGATCGAACCTGAAAAAAGATTTGTTTTCTGTAACAGTTCCTCTAACCACTGATGCATTATTACTATAACAACTCAACACAACATTTATTATAACTGCAGAAGACTAGTTACTTAAAAACATAAAACACTGCGAATTACACAATTCCTGGGAGTAGTCAGCGATTACAGATGGAAATTTATTATGCACCAAAAATAAATCAAAACAATGAGCTATATATATGATTGGTTTTTATGGTCCATAGTCAGAGTGAAAAATATTTGGCAGTATTACATCAATAACTTAATGTTTGTATACAATTCTCAATATCATTGGAATAAACTATTTCAACTGACATATGTAACCAAGATTATGAGTTATATGTTTGTTCTTTCCTAAAACCTCATTTTTAATTGAGACATTATTTGTAGGTTTTCTGCAAAGCATCAACTTGAAAATACTTTCTTCATTTTGAATGAAATGTCCAGGATCGTGTTTAGTTGACCCTTCATAATTTTAAATTATATATTTTGAAAAACCCAACAGCATTTATGAAAATACCATAAACCTCATTATGTACTTAAAAAATGAGCAATCACTTGGTTTCCATCATGAAATTTCTGGATACCTATTAGTTTTGACAACGCATCAAATTGATCACAGACAGTAGGTTTATGCTAGATTTGAAAGTTGTTGTCCAGTAGGGTAACAGTCCACCTTCAGACATAGTTTGCTGCATAGACTAGAACTCTATTATTAAATACGAAAACCCCGAAAAGTAGTTCATAATCTGTAAATAATGTGAAGCATCGACCGTAAAATGTTTTTTCAAGTTGCTTGACTGAAATTTTAAGGGTGAACTCCTCTTTCTCGGTTTGGCTGTAATTAAGTTGGGCGCCTATGAATGTCTGAAATGCATTGTAAATGGTCTTCTTAGTTCTATCAAGGACACAACTTCTGATTTAGGAATATTTTGAACTAACGATGAATTAAACGATAAAAATCCTGTTACTTTATCGAACGATCGTTTACATCAACACTTTGATGGAAAATTAATATCCTTGATTTGGAATGCCTCTTGTAAATTAATTAGCTTCGTATAGCAAACATCTGTATCAGTTTTGGTATATTTCGGAAAAGGACTATTTTTTTACTATTAACAATGTGATAACATTATTCCAAACAAACCACATCAGTCTATATAAAGAAACAAGGCGCGTACAAGGACAAATCGAATCAGACCTTAGAAATAACAATGCTTACCCTTGGATCACGACCTTGTTTATCAAGTAGCCCAATCAGTGTGCGTATGTGACGCTCCGTTATCAAATACAAAGCTTCATCACTGTCAGTTAGAACACAATGTAAAGCATCCAAAACACCTTCAGCAAAACCTTGTTGTAACTCTAGCCTATTGAAAAGCCAATCCAATCGTGTAGGTGTAGCAAACTGTGCACAATTTTCACGGTTTCCACGAATAAGTGCAGCTAGTAATAAGTATAAATAATTACCCAACTCATCAAACTGATCAGCTTTATCTTCACCAACAGCTTGTGAAAACTCTCGACGTGTTTGAAATGTCCCAGTGAATTTTTCTATCGTACTTAATACATGCCCAATCATACCTTCATTCTAGAAGAAAATTAAATAATCGGAAATAAAAAAAGCCTAAACTAATTTATCATTATCGAATTTACTTGTTTTGACAATATGGTGTCTAACACAAAACATATACAACCAGTGATCTCTGTGCAGTAGTAGTTAGCCATGAACTACAAATAACTTAGAATTACGACTCTAAGACATTTTTGTAAATATTTTCAATATGATTCAAACAGTGGTCCAAAGTAAATAATTTTTATCATTTATAGTACGTTTCTCTCAATCTCAGTAGATGTAGACTAAAACAATACTAGGACAGTTGGATAATTGTAAAAAAGATGATATACTACTTATAATTATCAAGTAGTGTGACAAATATCACATACATAAATTTACCACTGCTTGATTTCAAACGTTAAATTTGAAAAATGATGGCAGTTGAAATGAAATTAATCTATTTTAAATAACTTATTTTCAGAGAAACACAATTTCATGAACATGTGGAACAGAACCGATATGATTTATTCACACAGTGATATATGTTTAAATCTAAACCTGTACAAACTTTTGAACATATATGATACAGCTTAGGGAAAATTTATGTATTTTAATTCAACTATTTAAGAAATTATATCTACAAAATATGAATTATTCTCAAATCAAAAGTTTTGTATATATTTCATAATTTACGCTTTAGCATCATATCAGAAATTACTTTCTTGAGTACAGGAAAAACAACATTAAACACACAAATAACTATTTACTCTCTTTGTGCTTAGACATTATCCAGAAAGAAATTTTCGATAAGCTAATACAATGTTATTTGTGTTCTTTTGAGTTTTATAAGAAATCTAGATTGCATACAGTTTATTAGCATTTCAATAATCAAACGATTTTGCTAGTTTAAGCAAAATCAATTATCATGAAAGATGAATTATTTATCCTTTAAGCAACGAATTCATGCAATAAATCTCACTTCATGCAGTGAAATGACAGTAAATGATAGTAATAAAAGCAACAATCATTTACCTGAAACAAATTTTGACGATTTCTTAAAGCAGTCAATTTAGATTGTTGAATTTCATGTTCTTCATGTGGATTGGGTTGAGCGAAAAATTCTATCAAATCTTCTAAACATTGAGTTACTTCACCTAATAAATGTCCACTGCTTAAATTATATTGACTTTGTTGTGATGGTAAAGTAATGTTTTGCGGTGATGATATATAATTCAATGTATGTATAAAATTATTAAACACGGATGTACAACGACGTATTGCTGATGCTGATCTAATTTCTTCATCTTGTGCTCTTACTAAACTAAATAAGTCATCCATATGACCTTCAATTAATAGGACAGCTTTTTTTTCTTCTACACGACCAACACCACGTTTACGTGTTTCATATGCTTCATAGGATAACCATCGACCGGATGCTGCATGTTGAAGGTAGGTTAGTGTTTCACCTAATCTAAGATCTGGTTCACCCATACCTTCAGCTTCATGTTCTTCTGAACGTTTTTTATCATCCTGAAAATAAATAAAAGTTGAGGTGCAATAAAGAATCATTTTGTTTCCCTAGAAATGTAAGAAGATAACTGACTTACCATCTAAAATATTATCTAGTATAATTTGATAATATTTTTATTCTATCAAACTGATATTCTTATGTTTACGAATGTGTTATTCATATTAAGAAAAACAATGGTGATGACAGCTTTGACTGATACACAACTAGTTCACTGCCTAATCTCCAGTTTTCACATTTACAAAGCCTACTTATTGTGAATATCAACATTTTAGTTCATAGTGTGTTTATTTTTATAATCTTTGTTGATTAGCATTAATATTTGTTGTCATTTGTCCCCAAACGAGTAATACAAGATAAGTACCAAAATATATTATAACTAATCAAATATTCAAGGGTTTACTAAAGCAAGTAATTGTCGTTTGAATCTTCTGACTGATCTTTACAACTGCGATTGATTAGTGTCTTTGGACTACGTGAGTACTGTGCGGATTGTCTCAATATTGCCTTTAGGTTACAAGTATTATTAGCAGAGTTAGATAGTGGCTAGCAGTGGAATCCAGAACGCGTCTTTCACCATATTCGGGACTCATTAGCCGGATGTACCTGCATCTCAGGGTTGATTTTCACTCCGAAACTTGAACCCATTACCGTTCGCTCCAAATGTCATCGCATGATCCACTTAGCTACCGATAGGACCAAATGCGCATCCTGTATTTTACTGCTAGCCACTGTTCACCTCAGCCAATCATGTTTATAACCTTAAGGGAATCTAGAGACAATTCGCACAAGATGCATATATGTCAAAAAGGTTGAATAATTGCAGTCAGAAAACTTGATGGGAATATTTAGACAATCAGTACAAAGTGAGTAATTATCATCTACTGCATTGTATCACACCTTAAATTTTGTTTGAAAGCAATAATTAGTGTAACTGCGAACTATCAATGATTACTAGAAACGTGACGAGAGCTTTTGGAATTTTATTAGGAAGATTATCTATATAAATTGATCATTTGTACAACAAGTTAGCAAACATAACACAATTGTTTTAAATAAGTAGTAAATTAGTCTAACTCAAATTTATCATATAATTAAAGGAGGTAAATGAACCATTAAAAACAATAAGCATACTTTAGTAGGTCTTATCAAAAAGATTGAAGCAGCATTTGTTGCTTCATGTGCTGATAAAGTTACAACATCACAATGTCCGCTTCCATTAGCCTCACTGGGTAATACACCCAAATAACGACCAGTAGTTACATGCCTTAAACGAATTTCAGAACCCCATGAAAAGAAACCAGCACTCCATTTAGTTTTCTTATGTTCAATACGCCATAATGAACAAGCACTTGTTGAAACAGCTCCAATTTCATACATAACTGCATGACGTGAACTAACAGAAAACATGTTCAAATAGAAAAATAATATTGGTCAATTAAATACAATGACTAATAATGAAATAAAAGTATACTGAAGAGTACATCTGAGCTATATTGTGGAGTGTGGATATGAAATTTAAAACATCAGAAACTGCACAAAG